>JARSSU010031958.1:0-16443 GCA_029619165.1 Eurosta solidaginis | reverse complement strand
CATACTTTTTTCCCCTTTCCACTTTTATGGCCCCCCCCCCCCCGATATTTCGAAATGCGACCATATATACAACAACCACCACTACCTTTTAAAATACTCATAACACCTTCATTTGATACCCATATCGTACAACATATTCTAAATCACCCTTGGTCCCCCTTTATGGCGATATCTCGCGAAAAGGCGAATCACCTATAGAACGAAGGCTCCACTCCTTTTAAAAAACTCATTAACACCTTCATTTGATTACCCATATCGTACTAACAAGTCTAGAGTCACCCTGGTCACATCTACCTTTATGGCGATAGACCTCGAAAAGGCGTCCACCTATAGACTAAGGCCCACGGTCCATTTTAAATACTCATCTAACACCTATCGTTGATACCATATGCATAAACGAATTCTAGAGTCACTCCTGCTCGCCTTTATGGCGATATGTCGACACTTCGACACCTATGATACACAACCACCACTCCGCTTTTAAACACTCGCACTTAATACTTTAGTTTGATACCCACCTACGCTGGTCACCTTTATGGCGATATTTCGAAACGCGCGGCGTCCACTATAGAACTATGGCCACTCCCTTTTAAATACTCATTAACACCTTTCGTTGATGCCATATTGTACAAACAAAGTCTAGGGTCACCCCTGTCCACCTTATGGCGATATTTAGAAACATGCGACCACTATGACACACATACACTCACTCCCTTTGTAAAAAAGCCCTCATTATACCTTTAATTGATACCCATATCGTACAAACCCTTCTAGAGTCAATCCTGGGTCCGCTGTCGAAACGCATCCACCTATAGATAACTAGGCCACTCGCTTTTAAATACTCATTAACACCATCGTTGTATGTATATGTATGTATGTATTTATTGAAAGAAATTTGTTCCTAGGTCACAACAATTTGTGACAAATTATTTAACAGTGCTAGTCATGAATAGCATGAGCTATAAAACTTGAACATTTATAATAATAAATTAGATATCAAATTAATTAAATATAACGGACAATAGTGAAATATTTATGTATGTAAATGTAAATCTAAGACTAAAGAAAAGTAGTTAATAAATATTAAAAGACAGCAGTAGTGATGAATTCTTTGGCTGGTTATAGATTGAATAGTATTTAAACAAATAAGAAAGAAGACAACAGGAAAGGAAAAGGCTTAGAAATGAAAATTTTAACAACAACAATTTGAGATCCAGTTTAAGAGTCGTTAAAAAATGATGTTAGCTCTTTCTGAAGTGCAGAGGCACTACTTAAGAGTCGAAGACTAGTGGGTAGGCGAGTTCCAAAGACGTTATTGCAGTAACAAAGAATTGGCGCTCAGAGGTTAGCGAGCGGTATCTGATGTGCTTAAGAAGAAGCACCGATCTTGATGATTGCAGAAAAAAAGCTACGATATAGATAGTCAGGTTCCTTCGTGTGTAATCAATTTATGGAGGAAGGACAGTGTTTTGACTTTTAAAAGATTTTCTCGAAGAAATGATTTAGCAAGCCTTCAGCATGTGAGACGTGTCAATCTTTCAACCATAAACATACTCTAGCAGATGTTGTTGTAAACAGACATTTAGTTGTGTTCTTGTCACAGATAGCTACAGTTTGAGTAAATCACACAACACATGGAGTAGCGTAGGTATTAAGTACGCTTTAGCCAGAAGTAGTCTATGTGCAAGGCGATGAATACTGGTGTGTACCAGAGTGTACGAAGCAGTCCTACACTTTCCAACCGTTCTACAAATATGGTCTTCCATGTCAAGTGTTTGTTAAAATTACACCTAAGTTTTCGCCGTATCTAAGTATTCTAGAACGGAATTGCTCGAACACTACGTTCTCTAAATCATTAGTGGGAAAAGACTTCTATGAAAACAATACATTTTGACTTATTCGGTTTATACATAAGCCATTCATAGCAGCCCATGAAAATATTTGATTCAAATCGTGGTTTAAGTTACTTATGCACAAGCTAGTTTGATCACGTGGACAACACGTAAATACTGCAACATCATCAGCGTAGATATGAACATTACAATACTTAAGGATATCGGGTAAGTCATTGATGTACAGAACAAATAACAGAGGACCAAGGATAGAGCTGAGGGACGCCTCTTAAGACATGAAGGAAGTCAGACTTTCACCATCTATACATACTGCTTGAGTCCTATCGCCAAGATATGATCTTATAAGGGCAACTGCATGACAGAGAAGTTTAAATAGGTTTTCCAGCTTCCTACAGAGCAGAGTGTGGGTCTACAGAATCGAAAGCTTTGAGTGGTCAAGAAGTGTTAAGAAGGCAATGTAACTTTCATCCACTCGCTCACGAATTTCTTCTGTCACCAGATAATAGTGCCGTTGTACAGCTCCGCTTTGACCTGAAACCGGACTGACTATCTGACAGAGCTTGTATTCATGTACATATGATACGATTTTGCCCATGTAAATACGTTCAACGACCTTAGAGGAAAGGGAGTATGGCTATTGGTCGATACTCATTATTTTGTTTTACGGATGGAATAACTTTTGCAGCTTTCCAGTATATTGGGAAGACACCGGTCGTCAAAATTGAGTTGACCAGTAAGTAATGTGGGGAGGATTTTGGGAAGAATGACTTTAAACTTTGAACATTAACATCAAGCCCATTTGCGTAGACTTCACAGAAAGTATGCTTTGGACAACATCACAATTATCGACTAGAAACAAACTCGAAAGGGCTAGTGTCAACATTAACACGCACGGAGTAGTTATCATACACACATTGTCGGCTGAGTTTGGTAGTCTTACAAAAGTATTATTTATTTCGCTGATGTCGACATCAGGTGGATGAGACAGGTCACTTTGGGCTTACCATTCCTATTGTTTGATTTTGTTCACTTTTCTTTGCATTCAAAGCAGAACTAAACTTATACTTAAAATAATTGCCTTGGCCAGCCTTATGGCTTTTGTTTGCAATAAGCCGAGCTGTTTTAAAGCAGCTATGCGCTTCGACTGTTTTGTACCTTTTCACCGTGAGTAGGCTTGGTTACGAAGGTGATAAGGTGTTTTAAGTAGCATTGAACCAAGGGTATTCTTGTATTTAGGTGTTTTTATTTTTAGTGGAACGTGATCATCGATAACTTATTTATATTATCCTGCAGAAACTTTGTCTGGTCATCACCGATGTGTAACGTACGAATCAAGCTCCATTCAACCGACTCAACGGACACAGCAAGGGAATAATATCTATACTCTGTAATCGCGATACGCGAACGAACTTGGCCTACATGATGTTTGGAAGTTGTAGTTAGGAATATCAGGTCGTGTTTTGAGAAGCAGGAGGCGGATAGTTGCGTGTAGTGAATCATTTTATGAAGATCATTGACAAAAAATAAATCTAATAGGGAAGATTTAGTATTTGTGAAATGCGTTGGTATAGCACAGTTTGTGGGAAAAAGTCCCAGAGATTCCATGCTTTGTTTTAAAGTGGCATCCACCAGTAGGTTACTATTAAAAATCCTCCAGCGATGCTAATATTGTCATAGTCTAATAGTAACGATTGAAGAAATTCAATAAACGCGGAAAAATCTACTAGTCGATTCGTCTATATGCACAGCCGATAAGAAAGCCTACTATTATTATCAGAAAATATATGAACAAACACATATTCCACAGGATCACCTGGACTAGAACAACAAACTATTTACAGGACATACTACTTTTTACATATATCACAACACCACCACCGTGACCACATCTATCAACTCTGAAAAGTTGGTAGCCATTTATCTTCACCATATCATTCTATGAAACGAAGAGAAAACCATGTTTCTGGAACACATATGATATCAATATCGGAGCCTTCTGACAGAAACCTCAACTCGTCAAGCTTTTATACAGGCTTTGCGCATTGATATGAATAACTTTCAGCCCATTGGCTTTTTTGCTGACTATGCGCAACAAAGTAGATAGACAGTCTTTGTGAACTCGGGGACTCATTATCGGAGACCAACATTATAGAAATAATTAAGTGAATGATTTACACTGAATTTGGCTAACAACGTAATTAATGATTTTGTGATGTTGTAGGTGGAGGAAAAAGACAGAGAAGGAATAGATTAGAAGAGAGCAAAGAGAAATATTTATTAGCAGGGGGCTGTTAGTTAAAGCCTTTGGTGGCCCTCCAGGCGTTGTTCGCAACCGGCGTGACGTCTTCACGAAAGAAGTATTGTTTTCTTTCGGGTCGAGACTCTCGAGAAAACTCAGGCTGGGGACTGCTTCGGGTCGGTCGCCGAATTTCGCTTTATATGAGCACCACACCCGCATTGTGAACACCGATGAAACCCTTTTCCTCTTCTCTAGATGGATCGCAGCCTTGAAGATCTCACAGTTGTTTTTGGTCAGCGATGCATTAACAAAGATAGGCTCATTGGAATTTATTCCCACATGCACGAGTCGCAGCCCTTTGGTGTTGTTGTGGCGCCCTGAAGCTCGCAATCGTTTTCAACAGCGTATTTCGGTCCGCGGGTGTGTAAAATTTAATGATAACGGCGGGATCAAACCGTACCGTGGGGTAGTTTGCGTTTCGGCCGAAAAACACTTTTTAGGGGGGGTGGCTGTAAGTTTAGCGTGAAGCAGAGGTGGTGGCAAATCTTTTGTAAGTTTTCCCCTTCCTCGAAGGGAATCCCATGAACTCGGACGTCGCATGCAGCAATTTGGAATTCTTGCTTAGATATAAAGTTTTCCTGCTTACATACTCTCTGTTTTAGTGTGGCTATTTCATTTTACGAGGTGGCCATCCTCTCAAACATACCCTCCATCGTTTGATGCCCATATTGTACAAACAAATTCTAGGGTCACCCCTGTTCCACCTTTGTGGCGATATCTCGAAACGGCGTCCACCTATGGAAGTAAGGATTACTCCCTATTAAAATACTCATTAACACCTTTAATTTGATACCCATATCGTACAAACGCATTCTAGAGTCAACCCTGATCCACCTTTATGGCTATATCCCTAAATGGCGTCCACCTATAGAACTATGGCCCACTCACCTCATAAAATACTCTTTAATGCCTTTCGTTTGATACACATGTCATACAAACACATTTCCAGGGTTTCCCTCGGTTCATTTTCCTACATGGTTATTTTCCCTTATGTTGTCACCATAGCTCTCAACTGAGTATGTAATGTTCGGTTACACCCGAACTTAACCTTCCTTACTTGTTTTTCATGTAGTTTTCTTGTTGCACAAAAGACTTGTTTTATGAATTCGAACATGTGGTTCGACATGTTTTGTATGTGTTAATGTGTTGATTGTTTTTTTATGATGACAGCAGAGGATCATTTCCATTTTATTATTATGACATGTTTTGGATAAAATGAAAAAATATAACGAGATGGAATTTAATAAAAGGGAATTATAAAGATGTAAGTTGTTAACCCAGTGATCAATGAGCTCTATATTTGATATATGAACAGTACGGAGCAAGAACGAGATTTAAATTATGATTGAAAACACACTAGGAAAACAATAAGTAACTGGACAAACAACGCAATTAAGACAATACTGCATTGAATGCCTAGAATAAAAACATTCCAAATTGTCTATACTCCCAAGAACGCGAGCTTAAGCCAAACTTATTAATCTAAGTAAAGAGGACCTACCAAATCTCACTGAATACTATAAAGAACACTGTAGTTTGCGATATCACCTCAGTAAGCTATATCTAACAGATATACAAATCTGTTGCTTTCGTGAGCTGGAGGTTGAAACGCCGGTTCACATTTACTGGAAATGCGTCGCTGTGACAAGGCAGAGGCTCTTCGACTTAGGTAATGTAACTCTTTACCCCTTCGTTATCTGAGTAAAAGGACTGAAGAGGTTCTTAAATACATTAAAAGCCTCCACATGTAGTAATTGATCTTATCAAATGTCGCAGCTCATCGAAGTATAAAAATAATATTAACTGTAATTACCGGCTTCTACTTGATTTCTTGTTATCGACAGGTTGCAGCTGTGTCATCGATTTATCTTGAACCTTTTTCGGAATCAGCTTCATAACATACCGAGGAGTCGACGACAAAAAATCGATAACATGCTCAAAACAAATTTAGTAGCACATCTACAAAAATTGATAACTTTTTGATACGAAATTGATAAAAATTGAAAATATGTGGATAAATTATCCATTAGTAATTAATAATGCAGCTTTGTTTTTTCGATAACAAACAGATAAACCCTCTATAAAAAAATATACTCATTGATACAATTTGTTATCGATTACGAAGTCTATAACACACCATAATCGATAATTCGTCTACATCTCGTCGGTATCTAACACAACTATAACTTTTCGATTAAAAATGTATTAAAACACGCTCGCATACGGTCCATAGCCAACTTATCATTATACCGAATTCGATTCCAACGTTATTTTTGGCTTGGATTTGATTTCTTACCCCATCCCTCTTCTCTCCTATGTTCCTTTCCTGAATTTTTCCTGTCTTTTCCTTTCCTTGCCTTATCTCACAAACGTGACGATAACCATAAGCATCTTTGTTATCTTCATCAATTGAGAATCTTAGTATAGTGCTCTTTTCTTCATCCTCTTGTTGTATCTCCTTTACATTAACCTTTTTGCTTTATCGATTTATTTTCTCGTTTAAAATATCATCTATTTGATTTTCTTCCATTAAGTGATTTTCTGTCTGATTTCGCCCATATCATATCTATTATGTATCTTGTTTTCACATTGCGCTACATTGAAGTGACTTCACTTTAAGCTTACATTTTGTATACCCCCATACAACATACTAATACCACACACCAAGCCTTCACTTACCCTACACTTACATTCTTTATTCCTCCCTTCCGTGAGCAAAGATGTGTGCACATCAATATTTTTACCGTAGTGGGTACTAGTCAAAATTTACCTAGTTTCAAGTCTAGTGCGTACTGCACCTACATGAACTTAACCAATTCTGACATATTATATCAATGTAGATATGCACGTAAAAGCCCAAGACGTTCCAGATCTACGATGCAACACAGAGTTGCGAATACAATGTTATGTACTGTGTAAAGCTAGTCGTTCAAATTTTCAGATGCATGACATTTGCAACCCTGTACCACATGTTATTTTGACTTCTATGTGGCATACGCTTTCAACTCAACTTATAACTCATCAAGTATTTGTCAGTTTTTTGTATAGAATTTGCTATAGTGATGATGTCCAATGCCTTTGTACAATACATGCATAGATATTACATAGATATATGTACATTTTCTGGGCAAGGATAAACGTTCATATACATCCATACATAAATATTTTTTCCCAAAATGTAATAAAATAACAAACAAATTGCAGGAACATGTTGAACATCATCAATGCGGTTGACCAGCAAGCAGACTTTAGAGTTAGAACTGGCACCAATGGAGAAAAATTATAGAAATAATTGTGAATGCAAGATGTTACTTGTAGGTATGTTGGTATATATGTATGAAGACACTCGCTATGGTATGTTTTCAATAATTCCTTTTAAGAAATTTCTATTGTAATAATTTTGTGTTTATGATCCTATAGAAATATTTTGGTATTCAAGAACAAAAGCCATGTATACAGTGGAAGCATATTTTATTACAAAAATTTACATAATAATACATCATAGAAAAGATAGTTTTCACCATATTTTCCCTTTACTCAACACTAACCATTTTATTCAAGTTTAGCATTTCAGGAATAGGATGTTTATGAGGCCTTTGCAGTACGCATTAATTACTTACTTGTTGTATAACTCTTACGGCAACAGAGGGAAGTGGAAAACGTAGCCTTGATGTTGAATTTATAGTGGGAAATAGGCTTCGCCGCCAAGTACTTTCACGCATCGGCAGTGAACGAGTATCTCGCTGCGATCCGTAAAGCTTCTCAGCACGAACGCGCATTAGCCGACATGGGCAAGGATCCCCTTATGATAAGTATTGAAATCTGTAGTAAGAGGCTATAGCTCGAAAAGATAAACCAAGCTATTTGTATCTGCAATGATCAAGGAACCCTAAACCAAATTGACCACGTAGTCTCTGAAGACATAACCTTGTGGCAACCAAAATACGAGCACGCTTCTGTACAGCAAAAAAGGGTGCAGGCAGAAAAGCAGGCAAGGCTGTAGCGACCCTACGTTCCCGACTGAAAGATGGCATTGAATTACCTAGAAGATTTAACTTAGTCTTACCACTTAGTGGTGCTATTCTCAGTAACGTGCCGGATCAATATTCGGCAGAGGACCATCAACATCGATACAACTTCCCAAAACCGGCTGTCCAAAACCGGAAGTCTTCTATTCGCTTCAAAAATATAAACCGCTATTCCTATGGGCACGATGCAACCGGTAGCAGCATCGTACGGTATATATGAGCGCCATAATGTTACGAAAAGGGAAGATAGGCGTCTAGTTGTAAAAAGGCTCCGTGAGGTTGAAGGGTGGATTGCGGCAAATCTTTTTTACTGGCGCAAATATCTAAGTACTTTTTTATGGACCCAACTCTTTTGCTTTGCTAGAGAGGAGACGCGAACAAGTGGTGCAAATGACGATATGTATACATCAACTCCCCACAATGGAATATATAACGTTCAAGATAGAGGACATATATCAACAGCAACACGAAAAGGAGCGTGATGTTATTCTCTTTCTAAGTCTCAGTTCTCTGCTTATTGGTTTGAAGTCTTTGCCAAATTACGTTGAGTGACACCATCAGCTACTCTCCCAAGCATTCAAAGCCTCAGAGAAGGTGACAAATTATTGTGATATATCTACAACAAATCTAGATAGAGATCTGAAATGCAATATTGCAATGGCCACCATGTCACTCTTACGGATAGGTGTCCGACGACGTGAGGAACCTTGTTTATAAAAGAACCAGGATTAAGAGCGAAAGCAATCTGCATTATGCATAAAAAGCGAGCATTTACTAAGACTAGACTTTCTGAGAAAAATTTGGCTTGTTTGATTTTCCTCCACGAACAAAATAACCACCTTTACCTCGAGTATGAGCAAATGCTCCCTTTTTATGCATGAAGCTCAATGTCTTCCCTCACACCTACAGCGCTTTCGAGATAAGTTGTGCCTTATAGTATTCGAGACACTAACCATATCAGGCGGTAGCTATTGAGCAGCCAAGGTAAGTAGTCACTTAGTAGTGGTTCATGGTAAGTAGGGGATAAGTTGAAGTATATAAATATAAAAATTGGAAATACTGAGGCATTTAGTTGATTCATAACAAACTGATAACTAACCCAAAAAAAAAGGTGAGAGCAACAACGAACGTTTTCAAATTATCAACAGAAAAGAAACTGTAAATAATTACAACAACATCAAAATCAAGAAAGCTATGCTCAATCAACCCCAGCAACTAAATGGTTGATGTACGATTCCATCCCTGACCGCATTCGCTAAATCTTCTTGGTATTACATCAGCAAGGTTAAGAAATAAATTTTCAATTTTTGTTGTTATATCGGCCTACTGATTTGTAAGATCGCGAGTTTGAATCGAGCTCAAGGCCTAACAATAATTATTTTATCATTATTATTGTTATAATATATTTTTTCTTAATTGAAAAAATTTTAAATTAGTATAGAAGAGAGAAAAAATTTAGACAACTGCCAAAGCTCGTTGTATAGATCCATTTCGGGAACTGCTAAATTCCTTCATCGGCAACGTGAATTTTCTTTTTTTATTGGCATATAAATATTTAGGCACGTTTCCTTTCCCTTGCACTATTTTAAAATCCTTAAATAAAAATTCCTATATAAATTGCTCATTAAACAAATTGCAGTCTCAAACTCTGTATACAGGCATTTTCTCTCTTTTCTTAACTACCATTTATATAGTTTTTTCTTATTTTTTAGTTTCATTTTATTTTATTTTATTTAATATGATTTTTTCATTTTGTTCAATTAATTTTTATTTGTTTTTTTTTGTGCAATTTTTATTTCATTTAAGTTCAACGAAATAATGTGCAAAAATAAACACAATAAAAAAACCCTGAAATAAATAAACTTCAACTTGCTCCTAATTACCTTACTACGTGCTTTGTTTTGTTTGTACATCAGTAATAAAAATCAATTATTTGCTAATATTTGCCATAATTTATCTGGCTCCTTATTTCCAAAATAACAGCAGTGTATACATCTCGGCGGCCACCGTGGTGTGATGGTAGCGTGCTCCGCCTACCACACCGTATGCCCAGGGTTCACGCCAGGGCGAAGCAACATCAAAATTTTAGAAATAAGGTTTTTCAATTAGAAGAAAATTTTTCTAAGCCGGGTCGCCCCTCGGCAGTGTTTGGCAAGTGCTCCGGGTGTATTTCTGCCATGAAAAGCTCTCAGTGAAAACTCATCTGCCTTGCAGATGCCGTTCGGAGTCGGCATAAAACATGTATGTCCCGTCCGGCCAATTTGTAGGGAAAAGCAAGAGGAGCACGACGCAAATTGGAAGAGAAGCTCGGCCTTAGATCTCTTCGGAGGTTATCGCGCCTTACATAAATGATTTATACATCTCGTAGTGCATTTGCCTGCACGAAAATTGTGTATATGCTCAGACACTGCAATATATACGCAGGTGACGTATTTGCCTTGATTTGCTGTGAGATGTTGCTCATATGAAGTCTAGCACGTACCATGTTCCCACAATACGAGTTTAAAGGGAGCAATAACTTGTACTTTGTTAGACTTAAATTTATTGGGCTTGTAAGCAGCATATTATAGCATTGCAATTTCTCAAATTGATAAATGTCCTAACATAGCGAACGCTAACAGTTAGTCATTAAACAAAGCAAAGCGGGGGGAAGAGAGAGGTAGCGAATGATAGGTCTTTGCAATAAAATTCGAATTCACGAAGCCGCGGCATAATTATGAGCTTGTGGCTCCCCTAAAAATTTATATTGGTAAATAAAATTTCAATGATATATCATCTAATGTGTTGTACGTGACAGATTTTATTGAATTTTAAGTACCCATACACGAACACCCTCGCCGGCAAGGATAAACAGAATCCTTCAAACTTCTACTGATACGAAAAAAAAAGAAAAAACATCGCTTGGTGTCAATAGTAAAATAATAATTTACAAACATAAAACCCAAAAGCTAAAGTACCAAAACTATTTTATGTGCAATAAACGAGATCACTGGGAATTTGCTGGAACTCGCACTTAAATATTAATAGTGAAATGGAGTAGAGTTTTTTATTTGTTTTTGTATGCGTGTATAAACCATTTTTTACGCGCAAATAATTTAATTATTTACGATATGACGATTTTGAAAAGGAATTTTTATATTTGTATTAAGTCACCCTTCTTTTAGCTTGTTTATAAAAATGTATGCTCACATTGGTTCCTTTAGCTATTTGCAATGCTCATACTCTTGATAAATATTTCCACACACGCAGAAGCGAACACGAAAATAGCAGTGAAAATTTGTATCAAATTAGTATATTGAACTCTAGTTTTCAATTATTTAAGAAAAAATGTCTATAACTTTTATAGCTGAAACTATGCAAACCAATATCAAAATAACTTGAAAAAATTCGAAAAAAAGGATATTGGCGATTTTTTGAATTTTTTCGAGTACGTGGTGTTTTAGCTCAATCAATTTTAGTTCAACGAAGTACAACGTATAATCGCGCGAAACTCTCATAAAATTTTGGAAAAAAATGTTTCAGAGCCCTGTAACTTGTACTTTGTTAGACAAGAATTGTTTGTGGTGCAAAACTCTATACTCAAAAAAAAATCAGCAAGCTTTAAAAAAAAATCGAAAGTTTGTAAAGTTACGAAACTGTGAGAAGTTTTTTTTAAGTATCCAAAATAAGAAAACATAAATTTCCTCAAGAAATTTGATAAAAATGTCCACTGCTATTTTCGTGTTCGCTGCTGTACACACACACACATACACAAATTATTAGCTATTGTTATGTGGAAACAAAAAGTAAAGACCATAAACTGCAAAACAATGAAATAATGCCATAAATCAACGCAAAACTTTTTCGCAAACGCATTTGAAATTGCACAATTACAAATACAAGTTTATTCAAGCATTGATTTTTTGTTTGTTTTATGTGAATATTTTCTAACCCCAATTTTGTATTGAAAAGCATTATAGATTAAATTGTTTGAAAAATATTTGTTTAAGTCACGCGACATTGGCGTTAACTAGCCACTTGAAAGATCTCATAGAATATTTTAACGAAGAGCAAGAAAGTAAGCGCAAACAAATAGAGTATTATATACCCAGTTGTGTGACTTATCAATAGCGCAAGTATAAAAGTGCTTTTAGGGGCAGTTGCTATTTCTTTCAACAAACATTGTTTGATCGATGAGTTAGTAAATTGATTTTAGAGCATTTCACAATTTTCTATAGCATTTAAAGTTGCCAAGACTCACGTGCTCTAAAGCTGGTTACAGTAGCTACGGAGATGTTGATGAAAGATATCCCGATTATTTCAACATGTTTCGGGATTTAAATGTGCTTTTCTTATACTTAAAAAATAAGATGTAAAACTACACTATTGCATCTATGTTATATATCTACTGTAAATATTTTTATTTGAACGTTCTAATACAATTGAGTTTCGTGTCCTCGACGATATTTGGCATATTTTGATATCCAAAAGAGTGGTCAAAATGAATCGTATATATTCGGGCGAATATTAGCATCACTAAGCTGTTAGTAAATAATCACACAACAACAAAAACATGAAGCAGCCACTCTTATGTACATGTACACATTAAAGTTAGCAACACTTATGTAGAAGGCGACGAAGAGTTATCTCACACACACAGATGTGGTCATCAGCCGAAGTATCTAGTTACTCACATATTCACACGCTATAACTACAAATATGCATTTAGTCATATAACTAATTACCAAGCCGGAGATACAAGACTTCTAGAAGGTGAACGTCTAGACCTTTGGAGAAATATGCGAACGAAGCAACGGAGAGCATAAAAGCAGCGCAAGCTAAACAATAAGTAATCAGTTTGATTTAAACACGCTATCAGTGAAGTATAATTGTGAAGTATAACTGTACGACTCCCAAAGTAGTCTAATAAAGACCATTTGGCAATACAGAATATTGAGTGATTTATTCAACAGTATAGCGACTCGAACGTTAGCAGAAGGTTTCAAATAAGCGGAATTTCCTAAAATTCGTTGCAATATAATATGTATCCCATACAACTGATTGTTCCAATTTTACGAGTTTCTCATATTTCATCAGATTATTTTTCATCCTCAGCCGAAGATAGCCGCATCTTTACTCTTTCAGTCTTGTATGTAGTTTAAAGTTCAAACCACGCTTACATATAGATTTTTACCTTCTGAGCTTGAAAATGAGGGAAATTTTCCAATTCCTTGTAATAATTCGGAAAACAAGCGTTACCATATCATAATCTTGCGTCTTCTAGGTTACAGGTTTTTTATGAAAAAAAAATTATTTTAGTAAATTTTTATTTCACAAAAAATTGCACTATTTCCACATTATGAACTAAAATATAAATTGCTGTTTCCGTAGCATTTTTTCACATGATTTAAGATAAGCCAATAATAGGTTATTCGTAAACTGGTTATCAAAGCAGAACGATTTCAATTTATGAAGAATGTCGCCAACTTGATTTTGTACTCAAAACGAGGACTCCTTCCTTGACATACTTCGAAGATCCCCAGGTAGATTGATTGATTTCAGAGAGACCAAACTACAAAGCAAAATGACACAGGTTGACTTTTGTGTACTGCTTACTTCCGTGTCAACCAAAAAAAGAGTCCTTAGTTCAACTCCAGGGCAAAGTAGCAAAAAAATTTGAAAAAAAAATGTTTCAATTAGAAAAAAAATATTTTCTAATCAGGATTGCCCCCGGGAGTGATTTGGCAAGCACTTCGAGTGTATTTCTGCCATTAAAAACTTCTTAGTGAAAGCGAAAATCACAAGAAGCACGATTAGAAGAGAAGCCTTGCATTTGCTTCTTTAGAGTTTTAGAATAATTTTCGAGTGCTAATATGCTTCCAGAAATACCAAAAAATAACCGCGGGCGCCTCCGAAACCGGGGGTGGGATCCATAGTATTTTTGCCCCGAACACCTTTATCCATTGATCGCATTCGGCCTATAAAAAATTACCCTGGCCGGTCCACCAATGATGTGGTATCAAAATTAAATCCGTACAAAATCCCTTTGTACACGAATTTTTTTCCTGTTTACAACAATAGTACAACAACCACATAAAAATTGCCAACCTTAACTGCAAATACAGTCGACCCCTGTTCTGGACTTTTACCTTACTTCATCCTGATGCCACCAATTTCTAAAATTGGGTAATAATTGTAGCCAACAATGATCGGTATGCCAATAAATGCTTAATGTGGTAGGAAATTGCGAAAATACAAATCTAGCATAATACTTGAAATGTTATTAGATGAATTTACAAAGAAGCACAGAAATATCTTAGAACGCGACATGCCACATTGGAAAACCAAAATCGTTAACTATTATTTTTGAAATTTATATTTGAGGTAAGATAGCTTCAGTAGTTGTTGAACACAAACTAACCTGAAGCTCTATTTAATGGGAAGCTACAAATACTCGTTGATTTTGGTTATATAGTTTAGCAGTTATTTGTTTAAATGTGATGGAAATTTTGCATTGACGTATGGTAGTTGTGAATATTCTTAGGTTTAGATCTCTCGTTGAAGGAATGTCATACTAATTTTATTAGCAACTCAGAGAAATACCGATACAAAGAAAGGCGTGAGTACCTATAATTCGTTAACTTTGGTGTATATAGTACTGCTATTATTATGTTGGTTGCTGTCCTGCCCGGCCCAAGTAGCGCTCTAGGCGCCATTTTTTATGCACATTCCCTTGTAACTAATTGAATAATGTAACTTGTGTGTTGACTGAATCCATTTGATTAGATTAATGTACCTTGTGATGTTTTTTAATAAGGCATTTGACACCAGCTTTAGGTCGGGCAGCACCAACTACCTACAGTTCTAAACCTTCTGTTCGCCAGGGCTGGCAGCGCAGAGGAAATGGGTGACTGTCTCCTTACGAACTTTCACATTACAACTGCTCCAGCTGCCCTTAAAAGGGATTCCCATTCTCTAAGCTGTGAACAAAATAGCCAGTGTCCGGTATTGGTGGATGTGATCTTGAATATCTTTCTCATAGACATATTCAATAAAGATTCTCGTTTTATTGCCAAAAGGTTTAGAGAAATTATTAGAAACTACGTGTAAGCTATCAGAATTTGAACCATATTTTAAAGTATAATATAAGTAACTGCCACGGAAAATACTGAGCCTGTATTACGTTTTATAAAACGTGATCGAAGCTCATTTTTAGATTACAATAGCTCTGAAATAGTGGATCAGATTTAAGACATATGTAAATTAGCGAAAAATATTACTCGTTACATCCATAACTTATTATAATTTTTAGAAATAGTTTGACAGTTGCACGGTTATCGTTTGAGTGAAAATGGTTTTGTGTCACTGATCGTAACACGTAATACGGGCCGTGGAATATTTTCTTTTACGCTACCAAAAACCACTGGTACAATCCAGTTCTATTATATTTCGTATTGTATTTAAATAAATTCACATGAACATGTTGTTGATGTCAGTCATCTGATACTTACTGAATAAAGATCAATGGTATGTTTGCAGGGTATCTAACTCTCAGCATTGGCCACACTTTTCGTTTGTATGGAAAAACCAGTGGGCCTTGGAATTACAGTTAGATTCACTTCAGTAGATGTTCTGTCTTTACACGCATCCAATTATATGAAAATGCAAGCAAATATAATCTGACAATGAAGTAGACACATGCAAACGCACACACACGCATTATCAACTTATGTGATCTGAGTTATGAATTTATCAGAAAACATAGCCAAAATGTGGTAAATCAACAAAATACCAAATTCAAGTGCAAGGACACGCTAATCCGTTCATGCTTTACTTTATGTTGATACGTAATCTAATGGCATGTTCACTTTCGACTTAACAAAGCCATAACCAAAGCATTTTGTAGCAATAACATGCATATGTTCTTAATATATAACAAGATAACTGTACACATATCCATGTATATAGTATAAATAAGTTGATAGATATATTAAGAAAATGTTAAGTGGCAAAGTAACAAGTAGTTTGAAACTTTAGATATATGACAGCAACAACATTACTACTGGACTGTCAATAGAGGTTAAGATGTGGCTAAGCCGAGAAGCAGGATGATATACACACGCATATATATATATATATATATATATATATATATACACTAAACATATTTATGTCATTTGTGCTTATGAATAAGTAGCTTTTAAGTATGTACACGTCTATGTAGCTTAATATACGTGTTTCACTCTCAAACCCCTTGGTATAACTCACCCAAGCCAAGGTTATA
>JARSSU010031957.1:0-25843 GCA_029619165.1 Eurosta solidaginis | reverse complement strand
CTAGGACATATTGTATGTTACACGGTGTACAGTTATGTGTATACGGAAAAAGGCACAACCTCCAGCGTGCTAATGTTACTCCCTATTCTTCTTTTGATGTGTATGTTTGAACCTTTCACAGCTTACATCTTTCGCTAATCGTATTACTGCTGGTTATATCTTACAATCGTGTGATGTCACGTAATCAGACACTACGAGAACGTCTTTTTAGTCGATGCACCTAAACTGACCTAGTACAATTTAGACAATTTTAAAATTAAATCTGAGTTAAAACTGCGTAGTCTGGCATGTTGGACCGGTGTATGGGGTGGTCATTAAAATAATTTTCAGTGTCAGTCCGATCAAGAGGCCTACACATATAACTTGATAAGTGGAATTTATAATAAGATACGAGACAGAGTCTGGAAAACAATAACTATAAATAAACTTGGGAACCGAAACCGGTTACATTCTCAGCATATTCTCGATACTACGTCAAAGGGAGGTCGGTTCATTCTAACCGATTTGAATGAATATTTTGTATTTGTGGTCTTGCTGCTTCTAAGCAATCTACAAGTCAAAGTATTGGCCGTCATTTAGAGAATATTGTTGGCAATCGAGTGTTACTTCATATTGTTTTGATAGAAGTTGGGGTTTTGAAGGGGTTTAGATGTGAGAGTATGTTGTATAGATTATTATATAAGGTGAATAGTGAGATAAATTTGTAAAATTACTTATGAGATGGGGTGGCTAATTGTGTCCAGTGGTTAATAACTTGGAATCAAAAACAAAAATATTTTAATTTGCCAATTTTGACTTTGACGGATATCCCAAGAAGTTTATTATAGAGTGGATAAAATCCACCATTTTTGAGGAACGTCGAGATCTGTAATTCTGACTTCTTAGTCTCAGGGATTTTTATCGTGATATCAGAGCAATATGATCCCAATTAAAGTTCACAATCACGCTTAGCAGTTATCACAAACACAAAACAATCATACTATCATCAAAGCAGAACGATTAGATGTGGACAAGGGAAAGGCTGACGTGTATGGGGCCGAAGCTGGCTAGCTATTAGACAGAAGTCATATTAGTAAGCTGTGAACAAGTGGTTATGAACAAGTTATTATGTAGTTACCTCTACCTGAAATATTCAGAAGTATGCGATGACTTAAACCTAGCTTTAAAGGTACAGTAAGAAAGAAAGTTGCCCTTATGCGAATAATGGCTAACATTGGCGGTCTAGGCGAGGCTACGCCTCAAATATTACTCATCTCACTGCAGTATGATACGGATCTAAACTGGCCCAACAAAAAAAAATTTGAGCCTACAGATTTAAAGCAATGCAAATACCAAGTAATTTTTGATTTGAGATCCTTGTAAATCTCGAAAATTACAGTAGATCTGCTGGCAAATGAAAATGTCAATTATTATGGCAATGAAATTAAGCGAACATCTGAAGATGCCAAAGAAACGGCAAACTCAGGGACAATAGTTAAGTGGCGAAAAAAAAACCTGGGAGGAACCGAAGAACGGACGCTGTAGCTAAATTATGGCTTAAATGTAGCACATAAATATTGCGAAGTCATGCCGGTTTTTGGGAGTAATTATGCGATTGTAGGATAAAAGAGGATCCTTCCAACGTAACACGGAGGAGAATTTTTCTGGGCAAATAGCCAGAAATAGAAAGCAAAATGAAAATACAAGGAGGGAACACTGAAGAGAAAATTTGCATAAAAATATTGTAAGCAAATAAGATAAAAGAGAGAGAATAAGGAGAAAATAGATAAAAGAGAACCAGAGGTAAGGCGAAAATGAGAAGAAGTAGAAGAACAAGAAGAAGAAGGAGCAATGATGATTATACTGATTTAACGTTAAAAACTTTGTTAATCATGTTTATAGCAATGATGATGCTGATAAGAGACAATGAAGACAAGAAAAAAAAATTACTTAAAAGTTCTTGTATAACGGCAATTTATCATTTCAAAGTAAGCCCCGTTTCTCCTCTTCACCCTCTATCCCATTGTCTTCTACTTCATCTTATAATTCTGGTCTACGCTTATTCCCACTGCTAAATCCATTCCGACTACCATTTCCACGCTCTACTCCCAATCCCACTCTTTCTACCACTTCCACTCCTACTCCCTCTACCTCTCTCACTACAGTTTCCTCATATATAAAATCTCTAGAAAAAATATGGAATACCTGCTTTATTTGATCGCCCGATTTTCATTCATTTTTACATATAAAATATAGATAGATAATTCAAAGTTCCCCTGCCCGATATAATTCCTCACTATGATGTATCTCAGTAAGCAGAGGCATTTTTCATTCTTTAGCTTCTGAAGAAATATTTTTTTATTAATATGTTTTCCCAACAAGTCTCAGTACCTCAGTACTTCGAAAAATTAGTACAAGTATAGTATCGAAGTGCTTGTCCTTGAATTGTTGAAGTACAAGTAAAGTACTTGTAAGTACATTCGAAGTACTTTGACAAGTATTGACCGGTTTTGAAGCGGGTCAACTAATATTTTTTAACAATCAGCTCAACTACTGATCAAAACGGTATTTTCCACAAATATGAGATCTTTTATGATACTAAAAATTTTTGTAAATCGTTCGCTAATTTAGTCATAAATTTTGAACGTCCCATCACCTTTAGCGAAGTTCCTTTCAACATTTGTTGGAATGATTCCCTTTCCACAGTTCAAATTAGTGAAGGTCATCACTCTGTCATCATACTTCTTCGGCTGAGTAGTTAACCCCGGGTGTTTTATACGCAGGTGCCTCAAAAATTCGACGATTTTCTTTTTTTTGTTTTTTAGGCGTGCATCGCAAAATACGCATTTTGCAGTAATACATAGTTCCTCCCATGAGCTTATCATCAGTAATAATTTATACTTATTTAATATGTTGTTTTACTTCTTGTTGCTAATATGTATTTTACTCATATTCAATAAAGATTTTATAACAGATGTTGTACATTTTGCTTTTCCAGAAAAAGTACTTTCGTTTACTTGCAAGTATTTCGTAAGTATATCTATTTTTCGGATTCGAAGTACAAGTACTGTAGTACTTATACTTTGTACTCAGATTTAAAGTTTTTGAGTACTTGTCCTTATTTGGTACTAGTACAAGTATGTACTCAGTACTTTACAGGTCTGATTTTGCTAATTTGATTCATCAGATTTTGATTAATGAAGTTACAAACAGATTTTGCATTCCCTTTATATAAGGTTAACCTATTCGAAATGCTGCCTTAATACTAAATTTGAAAAGATCGTACCATCCGGGTCCACTTTTCGGGAAGGAAAGGGGCCAAAATATTCCGCTTGTCGAAGAGAAACTTCTGTACTAAACTTCACGCAAATTGCACCATAAATAGAGTTTTTGCGAATATGGCGGCCACTGATTCACTTCCCGGTTAAAAATTGTCCAAAGATTACTACTGGTCGAAGAATGAATTATTTCAACAAATGTGAATTGAGGAAATTTTATGCCCTAATTACCGCTACATTAAGATAAAAAGTAAAAGTTGTTAAAAATGATAGTTACTTCTCCCCCTCTTCGAGATTAAGAGAATGCGAGAGGTGCACATAATCGACCAAACGGGAAAGGCGTGGGTTCAAGAGCGGGGCTGTGAAGTGTCGAAGATTATATGCAGGTCTTACGACCTTAGACTAACAAAGTTGCTTCTATCATTAAAAAGAGAGAACTGTAGACTCATGACGGGTGTTCTGACTGGGCACTGCCTTCTGGCGTCATATGCCTTTAAATTAGGCTTTCAGTGATAGCAGATGTAGGAAGTGCGGGTTGGAGGAGGAAACTATCGAGCACGTTTTATGCTCATGACATGCGCTTGCCAGGCTTAGACTCCAGCTATTAGGAGTGATACAGCTGTCAGATCTAGAAGCAGCAAGTGGCTTATGTTCTAGCAGGCTTATTTTATAACATAGGTCCTGGTTTTTGATACGATTTTACAATGTGGTCGTTAAAACAAACTTCTGGTAACACTACGCACTCATTCAGTCTATGTGAGGTCCTCACGGACCGGTCAGTTCAACCTTAGCTAACCTAACCTACTTCTCCCCACAGTTGACTCCAATTAAAGTAAGTTATCTTCAAGAAGAATATGTGAACTGGTACGAGACAGCCAAAGTCCTGCAAGTAGAAGTTCATTTTAATTGTAGGAAAACAACAAACATATTTTATCTTAAACCAAAAAGTAACACATACAAAAGTTTCAAATGTACTATTCCTCTGATCAAAACTGTATTTGCTGCCCACTCTTCAACAATGTGTCATAAAAACTTTTGTAAATGCGTTATGGTGTAAGGCGGCATGTCGACTTGGCATATGATGTTGGTCTATGTTTCATATTGCGACTCGACATCTTTGTTATAATTTGTGACACAAATTCAAGTGTAGAAACATATAAAAAGTAAAAAAAATAAATAAAAAACAAATAAAGTAAGTGTATTTTGGATGTGTGCGTTCATACAAGTGGGCGCGAATTGGTTAACTAGTACAAACATAATTTGCAGGTGGCTGTAAACGTTACAAACATACATACATACATACAGATATACATGCGCATAGACACACAATATATGAGACCATATATATTACATATATAAAACATTGTTTGACATAATACTTATTAAGGCTAATCTGCACACTCGGCTACCCACATTCATTTATTGCTCCTACTAACTTACGCTCTTCATATTGCTGCAGTAATTCTAACAAAATGTGCTCCATCAAGAATTAGTAAGGGAGTTCAGAATTTTATGTATTTGATGTTGGAAACGGTGCTATAGCAAATGAAAGCTACGAATCGTGAAACATTTTTCCGTTTTAAATTTTTGTCTTTGCATATTTTGTTTTGTTTTGACAATTGTTAATATGCTATTCTATATATATCAAAATAATCTGGGCGAAAAAAGAAATTCATTTAGCCATGTCCGTCCGTCCGTCCGTCCGTCTGTCTGTAAACACGGTAACTTGAGTAAATTTTGAGGTATCTTAATGAAATTTGATGTAAGTTCCTGGACACTCATCTCAGATCGCTATTTAAAATGAACGAAATCGGACTATAACCACGCCCACTTTTTCGTTATCGAAAATTTCGAAAAACCGAAAAAGTGCGATAATTCATTACCAAAGAGATAAAGCGATGAAATTTGGTAATTGGATTGACCCTATGACGTAGAATTTGGACAATGGGCGTGGCACCGCCCACTTTTAAAAGAAGGTAATTTCAAAGTTTTGCAAGCTCTAATTTGGCATCCGTTAAAGATATCATGATGAAATTTGGCCGGAACATTACTCCTATTACTATATGTGTTCTAAATAAAAATTTGAGAAATCGGATGACGAACACGCCCACCTAAAAAAAAATTTTTTTAAGTCAAATTTTAACAAAAAATTTAATATTTTCACAGTATATAAGTAAATTATGTCAACATTCAACTCCAACATTCGTCTCCAAAGCTCTCAGCTGAGTATGGAATGTTCGGTTACGCCCGAACTTAGCCCTCCTTACTTGTTTCGTTTTAAATTTTTTCTTTGCATGTTTGTTTTGTTTTGACAGTCGTTAGTTTGCTATTCAAAATTGAAATAAAAAGATGATAAAAAAATTTAAGGACTACCTTTATATAAATGGACCAAAAAATAGAAGGCAATTTTTCCTTTAATACAGACATAGTCTTGTTGAATTTTGACTAAAAAACTTTAACAATAGCCCTTGTAAAACATTATTTTATCATCTTTTTATTTGCAATTTTGCCAAACACTGCCGAGGGGCGACCCCGCTTAGAAAAATTTTCTTCTAATGGAAAAACCGTATTTCTAAATGTTGATGTTGAGAATTCCACCTCGATTGTCAGCTACTTAATTTATGGAGCTCAAAATCGTGGTGAAATTCGCATACGCCTGAAAGTCTAAAAGGATCGTGGTGAAAGTCGCGTACGCCTAAAAGTGTGCAAGGACGTGCATTGAGTTGGGCCTTCAACGAGGTGGAATTCTACAACGCCTGCAACACTCAGGAGGCTAGCCATGAAGGTATGACCTAATCTTCTAAATAGTTCGACTTGTGCGTTACGTAGCTCAAAGTTTTTGATCAAACATTGCACTGTCACCAAGTGTTAAACTATATTTCAGCTTTCAAGTCTCTAGATATCCAGGAAGTTAGTTCAAAATCGATTGCAAGATTCCCATTTAAAACTAGTTTTCTCAATATCTCGATCCTTGTGCCACCTAGCGGACATTTTTTGATAAAATATTGAATTGTCATTGTATTGACTTACGGCCCATTGTGTTGACTTACGGCCCAAGTTTCATGTCTCTAGCTCATCGGGAAGTTACTCGAAAATCGATAGCAAGATTCCCCCCGTTTTTAAAGGATTTGCAGTTATCTTGACTAGCGCGCCACCTAGCAGAACTTGTTTTCCATAAGTTTTATTGTCACCAGACCTCTAACTAAGTGCCAAGTTTCAAGACTCTAGGTAACCGAGAAGTTAGTTAAAATGGATTGAAAGATTACCAAATTAAAATTTGTTTTCTTACTATCTCGATCCGCGTGCCACCTAGCGAATTTAAAATGTTGCATTGTCACCGGGTTCCGACCCATGGTCCAAGTTTCAAGTCTCTAGCTCAGCGGCAAGTTACTCAAAAATCGATCGCAAGATTCCCCTCATTTTTCAGGGATTTGGAGTTATCTTAATTAGCACGCCACCTAGCGGAAATTTGTTTTCTATAAATTGTATTGTCACTGGGTCTCGAAATATGTGCTAAGTTACAAGTCACTAGGTAACCGGGAAGTTAGTTAAAAATGGATTGAAAGATTCCCAAATTAAATTAATTTTCCTAATATCTCGATCCATGCGCCACCTAGCGGAATTTTTTTGATAAAATATTGTACTGCCACCGGGTTCTGACTTACGGCTCAAGGTTCATATCTCCAGCTCACCGGGAAGTTACTCAAAATCGATTGCAAGATTCCCTGCGTGTTTTCAGGGATTTTCAGGAATTTTCGTTTATCTCGATTCGTCTGCCACCTGCGGCAGTTTGTTTTCCACGAATTGTAGTGCCAGCGACTCGCAAACTATGTGCTAAGTTTTAAGTCTCTGGATCACCGAGAAGTTAGTTAAAAGTCGATCGCTAAATTTCCATTTTAAAATTAATTTTCTGTATATCTCGATCCGGCGCCACCTAGCGGATTTTTTTTCACTTGGATTGTAATGTCTCTCAGATCTTAAACTATGTTCTAAGTATCAAGTGTCTAGCTCAACGGGAAGTTACCGAAAAAGACTTTTCCGTGGGTCTAAAATTCGTATGGAAATGAGGGGACAAACATGAAAGCGACTTAATATAAAGGTAAAAAAATAATAAAATAAAAAAAATAAACTACGGTTTTTGATGTTGCGTATTTGAATGGACGTAGCAAATGCATAGCCGTATAATTTTTTGGCGTTTTGTGTAAAAATACTCCACCAGTTTGCAAATACAATTATGCTAGAGCATTTGCACAAAATCCTGGACTCCCCTAGTGTGAAACTCTTAAGTAGTATATAAAATCGTTGAAGTGATTTCTGGTTGAATTTCAGCTGCCCGTCAATCTTTGATTGTATTAAATACCGCTTGTTATCGCGTTATAACTCGAAAGGGATCATGAAACATAGCTACATAAGTACATAAGTCACTAATTAAATAAATATACTTGGCGTAGATTTTTATGCATTCTGGAAATTTATTTATTTTTTATATATAGGTTTTTATTGGCATTTTTTTATTTATTATAATTTAACGGTAAAATTTATGAAGCAAATTTCAACATATTAATTAACCAAATAAAACTCGTTGAATAATCATATCGCTTTATCAAAGGCATTCGATTTACCTGAAAACTCATGATCGTAATAAAAAGTTTATGTTGTATATATATAACGCAATTAATGATTAAAACGTTGATTTTACTCATAGGTAATCTCATAAATTCACCGCAATGCGTCGTTCACGAAAATTAGCTCAGCAGTACTACTAGGAGTATGGCTAACTTTTTTTTCCTTCTTTATCAACTCATTGAATAAAGCCATTAAATTTTGTAAATAGGATAGGTTAGGTGTAGCTGCTGGTTGGGAAAGCTCACTTGGAGATCATGAAGGTCCAATGTGATACGACATAAAACAACGGTGACGTAATTTATAGCTACTTAGAGATTCATTGCGTAGCAACGATATAGTTTCGAATGATACCGATCTCAACCTTGGAACCAAGTGAGTCGAGAGCGGAAACTTTCGCCTAGTTCTGTCAAAAAGTATATTGAGACATACCGAAACCTCAATAATCATTGAGAGATGAGCCTTAGTGAACCAAATCATTTCAGCAGACTTTCTGCCATTTACATCTTATGATCAGAAGGATCTTGCTACCCTGGTGGTGTACGCCCGCCGCTTGTTGAGCTGACTCGACACCCATCTTTACAGGAGCACACCACAGGTGGGCAGCAGAATCCTGAAATGCCTAATGTCATCTTCATTCGGTTCAGTTGTACAGATGCCTGCTTGACAGGTAACCGGGATATAACTATGGCATCACTATCACTATGGATATCACTATCACAGATAATCTTAATCATAAAACGATTCGATGTAATCGCAAAAGAGGTCAGGCACCCCAAGATCACCCTCGACCGCAATATAGCTGAACTCAAGGCCTTGATAGCCGATTGGCTCTCCGAGTAGTAGTTAAATTCTCTGTGTTAAATTACCTAACCGTAATAGCACTGGATAGCATTTAATCCACCGCATTTGTAGTCGCGACAACTTTCGCTTGGAAGACACTGCAGTGGTCAGCCAACTTAAATTTGCTGCCTACATCTAGCTTCTTACAACTTGATATGTTTATTGGGTTCTGACTTACGATTTTCTAAACTTTAAAAATGTCTTCTTCTAAATGTGGGCGGAGCCATGCTCAGTTTCTAAAATTTAATCACATTTCTTTTTTTTCATCAAAAATTCAGCCTATCAAGTTTCATCACTTTATTTATCTTAGGCAATGAAATCTCGCATGTTATCAAATTTTCGAAAGTTCAATATCGATTTTGTTTAAAGTGGGCTTGGTTACATATAAAGGCAAGGACAACCCCCACGCCTAATTTCAGTATATTAACTTTTGATTTACGGCTTAAAAGCTTTTAAACTTTCTTCTTAATGTTCAGTAACCCACGCCAATTTTCCAAATTGTCTTCTTTATATTTATTGTCATCAGGTCGACCTATAATTAAGTATCTTCAATTTAGCAATCTTTGGTTATGAATTATTGCACTCTTTTCATTTTTCGAAATCAATCATAGGCTGAATAAAATTTGGGAAAAAACGCCACGAAGCAAAGTTTGAGGGTTTTCATATAAAAAGATTCCGTGCTTAAATTTGTATGGGAAAATATTCGTAGGTTCGCTAGAAAAAAATGCCAAAATCAGCTAGCCTTCTTAGCAGACTAATGTTATCGCTTTATTATTTTATAGGAGAAGCAGGTAGAGAAAGAGAGAACACGGAGATAGAGAGTGGTGCAGCTGAATATTGACAACTAGATAGAGGAAGGGAATGAGCCAGGTATAGAGATGTGAGGGGTAAAGAAATATGCCGAAAGAAAGGAAAGCAAGAGAAAACAAATAATGAAAAATTGACCGAGGGGTCCATATTAATTCTAACAGTTAACTTCGGGTAGTGTTTTTGAGGCTGTAGCAACAAGGTGAGGTGTACTCTTTATCCAGTTTTTGGTCGTTGTCCACCCATATGTGGTTGTTTATTCCATTCTAAATTCCCGTG
Source organism: Eurosta solidaginis (assembly GCA_029619165.1). NCBI lineage: Eukaryota > Metazoa > Arthropoda > Insecta > Diptera > Tephritidae > Eurosta > Eurosta solidaginis. The sequence continues at coordinate 16,034 of JARSSU010031957.1, read as the reverse complement.
CATTTGGGTAGTTTCGGATCACATGTAAGTTGTTTATGTCGTATGTAAATACTACGCTGCCGCTTAGGAGTTACAGCACGAACTATGTAAGCCTTATCCCAACTTTTAATAGGAATATTATTTTAACTCTCATGCAGCTGTGGGTTTATGAAGGATAGGTTGAGTTTTTCTCCATATACGAATGCTGTGCCTTTTATTTGAACGTTCCAAAGCCGCTACTAAGGTTTCAGCATGAATCATGTAAGTCTTACATTTTGGTAGGAATATTACTTTAAATCTCCACCAGCTTTGCGGGAAGTAAATCAAAGTGATAACCGTTTTGGAAACCCATTTCAGGCAGCGTGGGGACGAAATCACCTAATTTCGAGAGCATCATCGGAGGGATGCCAGCCAGCAGCTCTTAGAAATTTGTTAAGAGAGAAGTTGTTCATGGCTTAACTAATCTATACCCTGTCTATATATAAGGCTAGATTACATTATATCATATTCCGACATTTCTCTTGGTGCACGCAGCAAACCTCGTATATTTACAAAGCTTTTACTTACATTAATCTGGTTTGGTTAAAGAATTCTTAAAATTTTATGTGACTCCGTACAAAATTATCATTGCCCATAGTACTACTAGGCGTATGAGTAACTTTTCTGTATTTATAAGCTGGCACAGATCACCCAAGTAGATAATGAAAAGCCGGTTTGATGTCATAGAACTCATCTCAATCTACTGAGTTTTACATAGGACATGTACAACAATAATATCAAGATTATTTGGAAGCACGTATTTCCTATAAACTACTAAAATGTTCCAGAAATGGCTTTCTAAGGATCTTAGACGCGATTCATTTTGTTTGGTTGAATTTCCGACTGGATGACGAACACTGAAGATGGCAAAGGGCAGAAATCGGATTGTCTCTGAATCAAATTTGACAAAGGGCATGACGGCAAATTGTTCTAATACGCATCGTTTTAGACGTGTTCTAGCTAGAGCCGGACATATACATAGAAAGTGCTTAACAGTCTCCTTTGCAGTTTCGTCTTTACAACTTCTGTGTGTCAGCTAAAGATCTAATCAGTACGCTCCTTGTGCTACTGTCGTTATCATTTGATTACGTACCGACATCCTCTCCAAAAATTTAATTAAAGATACTTCACTGTTTTTGACTTAAGTAATAAAGGCTATTGGCTTGGCGGCCACCGTGGTGTGATGGTAGCGTGCTCCGCCTAAGCGGGGTCGCCCTCGGCAGTGTTTGGCAAGCGCTCCGGCTGTATTTCTGCCATGAAAAGCTCTAAGTGAAAACTCATCTGCCTTGCATATGTCGATCGGAGCCGGAATAAAACATGTAGGTCCCGTCCGGCCAATTTGTAGGGAAAATCAAGAGGAGCACGATGCAAGTTGGAAGAGAAGCTCGGCCTTAGATCTCTTCGGAGGTTATCGCGCCATACATATTATAAAGGCTATTTAATTAAACAGTACTATTATGTTTTTACAAATAAGTTGACCATTAGCATTGAGTGCTCTTAAAAAGCCTACATGGAAGTATTGGCAATTCAACAGTCGTTGCTATGAAAGAAGTTTGCTTGGCTTTGAAAGAACAAAAAAGAGCACGCATTGAAAAAAATTTACTTTCCGAACAATCTTTAACAAATTCAACAATTTGCTGAATACCGCCGGAAAACCCTTTGGGTACTTGGCGCGCCTACAAATAAATTTTAAGTAACTGGAATAATTACAATCAACCATTCATTCTTTATTATATCATTTAAATGCACTTAAAAATGTTTAAGAACTTCTACGCCGTGTTTGTGTCACAAGAGAGCGTGCAAAACCACAATAAAAATGCATTAACTATTGTACCGTTAACACATACATTTATATGAAAATACATATAAAGTGAACGCTTGTGAACGTTGTGCATGTGTGAGTGTTTTTGTGTGTCCCAAATGTTTATGAACACACATTTGCCGAATACAGGGTGTGTCAGGAACAGAAAGGTGAATAATTTAGCCGGTCTTTTCAACAGTCTATACAGTATTTCATAGCAAACGCTTGACGATGCTGAGTCATTGAATATCATAACTATTACTAAGCGAATAACATCATACAAAATAAATAAATGCAAGGCGCGATAACCTCCGAAGAGATTTTAGGTCGAGCTTCTCTTCCAATTTGCGTCGTGCTCATCTTGATTTTTCCTACAAATTGGCGGGACTAGACCTACTTGTTTTATGTCGACTCCGAAAGGCATCTGCGAGGCAGATGCGTTTTCACTGAGAGCTTTTCAATGCTTGCCAAGCACTGCCGAGGGATGACCCCACTTAGACAAATTTTCTTCTAATTGAAAAAACCTGTTTCTAAAATTTTGATGTTACTTTGCCCGGGGCGTGAACCCATGATCTTCACTGTGGATGGCGTAGCACGCTAACAACACACCACGCCGGACGCCAGAAAAAAGAAAGAAAGAAGAAAATAACAAGAAATCTTATTTAAGTTTTTGGAGGCCTGTCGCTGGGATTCCACAGATTCGCACGTACACACATACTTCCATGTCAACGAGAGATGCTGCCAGTATAGCCAAATCCACGCATGTGAAAATCACACGAATCGCGAAGGCTGAAGCGACCGCATTACTCCGAAGGGAATACTTTATTGCCAACTCCAGCGAACAAGAGACTGCATAGCTTCGTTAAGTGTGCTTTATTGTCAACTTCCACGAAAGTGAATTCATCGTATTTGGGCAAACCCAAGGTAAAAACCAAAATACGATTTGAAACCACAGCCCCCGCCATTCAACCGAATCGTCAAGGCAGGAGGCGAGACCTGAATACAAGCATCATGCGATACATTGTATCGTATCACAACTGGGCTGTCCTGCTCCCTCGGTACAGTTTTATAACAACCCTGATAGGGTCGCACAGGAGGTACACTGCATCCAATCTGCTCCCTTTCGAGTAAACATCGCTCATGGATTGGTTAGCCATGGTATTATGAACGGTATACCGCGGGTAAATTATTCGCCCCTAGCCCGCAGAGGGGACTGCAGAGTCCAACAGCATTAAATGAATTATTCTACAGAAGCTTATCGCCAGCAGAGAAATAAAGGAGAGTGATTTGAATGTTTAAACTCTCATTAAATGCCAACACCATCGTAATCTGATCAGACGGTGGAATTGCACCAGCTGCGAACTGAAGGTGGATTACACTCTGCGGTAGCTTACTGTGCTTACACGTCTGTGCGTATATATGCAGGATCTGAGGTTGGTGAACCGTAGTTGTGAAGACTAAAGGACAAGGTCTATGGTCAACTGCTCCAAGATGACCACCGAGGCTCCAATAGAGGAATGGTTCATCGCTTGACATTCCCTCCTCACGTTGTTGTTGTAGTTCTTTTTAAACGCAATACACTTCTTTTACGCTTTTGTTACGGATAAGGGCAGTCTTTTGACAGAATAAATTTCGCACGCTACGGTACTAGCACTGCTGATCATTTTCTATTTAGCTAGTTGGCGGAGGAATAAATTCAAGGTGCAGATCTGCCACCGACTGCTCTATGCAAACGAATGAGGCGCCATTAGAGTAATAATCCCTTATTCGACATCACTTGATATAACTTATGTTTTTTGTTGTTGTTTTAACCACAATCCCTAGACTTAGGGTTTTCGTACGCTTCGGTAGTAGCACCTTATGATACTAGCCGACCTGCCTCGGGAATAATTTTTCACCCCTTGAGTTTTCCGATCTGCAGAGTTTAGTCGCAGGAATACTTCAAGCTTTTAAACCCGTTGCTGTTGTCCACCTACCATTCTCTCTTGGCTCGTTACTATACGCTAGCGTTGTATGTACCAAAATGCGGTGAAAGAAGAACTATGCTTACAGCTGCACAACTTACTTAATAGCTTAAGGCCGTTGCCAAGAAGCATCCATTTTCTTCCACTCGATGATAGGGCAAAGGCGTTTCCCACACACCTAAATTATTGTTTTGAATATATACAAATATGTCACAGTACTTACGTTGCGAATACTCATAAAGCAATGAAGAAGTGCTGCATATATTGAATTTGATGAAATACTTCTGTTGGAAGTGTCTATGAGTATTGTGCTTCTGTAGTAAAGAGTGGTTTTAGCGCACTTCAAGTTAATCTGGATGGCACTAATATCCTTCAAACAAATAGGTTCTCAAACATTTTTTCTTCTTATTTTTATACCCAGCTGTACTTGTACACAGGGTATTATACTTTGATTGGATAACGGTTGGTTGTACAGGTATAAAGGAATCGAGACTTCCACATATCAAATCATCAGTATCGAAAAAAAATTTGATTGAGCCATGTCCGTCCGTCCGTTAACACAATAACTTGAGTAAATATTGAGATATCTTCACCAAATTTGGTACACGGGCTTATCTGGACCTAGAACAGTTTGGTATTGAAAATAAGCGAAATCGGATGATAACCACGTCCACTTTTTATATACATAACATTTTGGAAAACACAAAAAACCTGATTACTTAGTAAATAATACCCCTAGAAAGTTGAAATTTTATGTGTGGACTGATATTGAGAGTCTTGATACAAATTTGAAAAAACTTGTGATAAAATCAATTTTACAAATATTATTAATCATAAATCAAAAATCTTTAAACCTATCGTAACAAAATTCGGCAGAGAGGTTGCCTTTACTATAAGGAATGCTTTGAAGAAAAATTTACGAAATTGGTTAAGGTCCACTTTTATATAAAAGATTTTTAAAAGGGCCGTGGACGAATAAAATTAGCTATAAAAAAAAAGAGCTTTATATCAATGGCATTTCATTTCCCAAGTGGATTTGTAACAATAAATAGGAAAAACTGCAAATTAAAAAAGGGTGTGGCACCGCCCCTTTTATGACTAAGCAATTTTCTATGTTTCGGGAGCCATAACTCAAAGAAAAATTAGTTCAGAATAGAACCATATGTATATGTATTATTGCGCAGCCTTTTTACACTATTAAGCACACAAAATAAACAACAACAGCATTTCAAGTGTACAGTTCGGTTTCACCAGAACTTAGACTTCCTTACTTGTTTGTCTATAACTTATCATATTTTTAACCTTATTATTCAATATTACGCAACCACCCTGTAAATTCGCTGAAACACATTAGCAATGAAATTTGCTTCACTCTAAAAAATTATAGCACAAATGTATATGGGGTATTCCATCCCATTTCGACCAATTTTGAACCCTACCACTTTAGAATTGGCTGAAAGTTTTTCTTCTTTTCTAGCTTACGTAAGACGTTTTTCAGAATTTTTTCAAATTTTTTCATTAAACTCAAAAAAAGTTATGAATTTTTAAAAAACACCGTTTTTGTTTTCAGAATGCTATAACTTTTTCAAAAATTGACCGTTTGGGATCTTTTTTTTTAACTTATTTTTAAATGTACTTTTCGGAAGAAATACAAAAAAATTTTAAAGTTTTTTTTTCAACTAAATAAAAAAAAATTATCGGCCCACTCCGGGATTAGTGGGGATGATTGCAGAATTGATTGAAGTTTTTTATGAGAAAAAAAATGGCGAAATTCGAAAAATCTCGAAAAACGGAAAAATTACAAAAAAAAACTTTAAAAATTTTTTTGTATTTTTTCCGAATAGTACATTTAAAAACAAATTTAAAAAAAACAAGTAAGGAAGGCTAAGTTCGGGTGTAGCCGAACATTACATACTCCGTTGAGAGCTATGGAGACAAAATAATGAAAATCACCATGTAGGAAAATGAACCTAGGGTAACCCGGGAATGTGGTGACATGTGTATCAAATGTGTATCAAGAGAGTAGGCCTTAGTTCTATAGATCGATGACTTTTCGAGATATCGCTATAAATGTGGACCAGGGGTGACTGTAGAATTTGTTTGTACGACATCGGTATCAAAAGAGAGGTGTTAATGAGTATTTTTAAATGGGAGTGGGCTTAAGTTCTATAGGTGGACGCCTTTTCGAGATATCGCCATAGTTTTTTCTAAAGTTATATTTTGCGTCAATAAACCAATCCAATTACCATGTTTCATCCCTTTTTTCGTATTTGGTATAGAATTATGGCATTTTTTAAATTTTTCGTAATTTTCGATATCGAAAAAGTGGGCGTGGTCATAGTCGGATTTCGGCTATTTTTCAATACCAAGATAAAGTGAGTTCAGATAAGTACGGGAACTAAGTTTAGTAAAGATATATCGATTTTTACTCAAGTTATCGTGTTAACGGCTGAGCGGAAGGACAGACGGTCGACTGTGTATAAAAACTGGGCGTGGCTTCAACCGATTTCGCCCATTTTCACAGAAAACAGTTAACGTCATAAAATCTATGCCCCTACTAAATTTCAAAAGGATTGGGAAATTTTTGTTCGACTTATGGCATTAAAAGTATCATAGACAAACTAAATGAAAAAGGGCGGAGTCACGCCCATTTTGATATTTTCTTTTATTTTTGTATTTTGTTGCATCATATCATTACTGGAGTTGAATTTTCACTTAATTTACTTATATACAGTAAAGATATTAAATTTTTTGTTAAAATTTGACTTTAAAAAAATTTTTTTTTAAAAAGTGGGCGTGTTCTTCATCCGATTTTGCTAATTTTTATTTAATATATATATAGTAATAGTAGTAACGTTCCTGCCAAATTTCATCATGATATCTTCAACGACTGCCAAATTACAGCTAGCAAAACTTTTAAATTACCTTCTTGTAAAAGTGGGCGGTGCCACGCCCATTGTCCAAAATCTTACTAATTTTCTATTCTGCGTCATAACGTCAACCCTCTACCAAGTTTCATTGCTTTATCCGCCTTTGGCAATGAATTATCGCATTTTTTCGGTTTTTCGAAATTTTCGATATCGAAAAAGTGGGCGTGGTTATAGTCCGATATCGTTCATTTTAAATAGGGATCTGAGATGAGTTCCCAGGAATCTACATACCAAATTTCATAAAGATACCTCAAAATTTACTCAAGTTATCGTGTTAACGGGCAGACGGACGGACGGACGGACATGGCTCAATCAAATTTTTTTTCGATCCTGATGATTTTGATATATGGAAGTCTATATCTATCTCGATTCCTTTATACCTGTACAACCAACCGTTATCCAATCAAGTTAATATACTCTGTGAGCTCTGCTCAACTGAGTATAAAAAAGATCTAACAACAAAAATTGTTAATACATCCCAGAGCACGGGAAAAAAGTGTCAACAAAATATGACACTATGGCAGCATTACCATCAAACAAGTCCAATTTTCACATCCATTCTGCAACAGATGTCGCAGTGTTGTGAATATCAATTGGCACGAACCAGAATAGAAGTAGGATTAATGAAGACAAACAAAAAAACCGCTGTGATGGCTGAATGGTATAGCAGCGGCGCCTCAACGTTGCCGATGAAGGAATTTAGCAGTTCCCGAAATGGATCTATACAACGAGCTGGCAGTTGTCTAAAAAATTCTAAAAAACGTCTTTCGTAAGCTAGAAAAAGAAGAGAACTTTCAGCCAATTCTAAAGGGGTCGGGTTCAAAATTGGTCATGATCGAAATGTGATGGTATATACCCCATATATTAAGTGTGCTGACGGTTAATGACGTGGAAAGGGTGTGTTCCACAATTTGATTGCCACCATCAAAATGGTTTTACCTAATATATGTAGCATGCCAGTTGTCTGCAATCATCAACAGCAAATCACAAAAAACAACTAACAAAGTATTCACCGATGTGCATACATATATGAATTGTATAAGTATGTATGTACGTTTGTGGTAGCTCAGCGACAGGTGGAAAGACCTCCAAAAACTTAAAAACTTAGAGGGCTGGGTAGAGTAATGTAAATGTTGCTGGCATCGCTGTTTGTTGTTGTGGTAGCTGTCTACTACTGTCCATGCGGTCGTTGTTGATTCCAAGCGTTGATTGCTGGGTCACTTGAGGATTAACAGACTCGTACACAAGCACAAAACATACACAGATACTACTTTCATTATTTTTTTTACTTTAATAACCATATAGTTTTGTTATTATTTTTATACGATTTGCCGCTTTAATATTAACTCCTTAACCTTTTAGTGATCATAAAAGTCATGGGTTAATGTCATTATGGTGATTTTAATAATAAAAATTTATGTTGCGTAATATCATAAATTTTGCTTTCATATTTTATATTGATTAATTTTGGTTTATTATTTGTAATAAATGAGGTGCTGTGAGGATTCGACACGAAATTGATTAATAAAAAAATTATACGCATTAATACTTTATTCTAAAGATTTGGCATATTGAAAAATCTGTACTCGAGATAGTATAACGCGATATCGGATAAAAGTACTTAAATTGAGTACGAAACACCTTTCGGCCCGCTTATAGAATCTACAAAAATGTAGAAAGAATTTCTATTTCTATGTTAAAATTTTTATTGATATAGAGAAAGCAAGTAAGGAAGGCTAAGTTCGGGTGTAACCGAACATCACATACTCAGCTGAGAGTTATGGAGACAAAATAAGGGAAAATCACCATGTAGGAAAATGAACATAGGGTAACCCTGGAATGTGTTTGTATGACATGTGTATCAAATGGAAGGTATTAAGAGTATTTTAAGAGGGAGTAGGCCATAGTTCTATAGGTGGACGCCTTTTCGAGATATCGCCATAAAAGTGGACCAGGGGTGACTCTAGAATGTATTTGTACGATATGGGAATCAAATTAAAGGTATTAGTGAGGGCTTTAAAAGTTGTACATGTGAAGGTGTTTTCGAGATATCGACCAAAATGTGGACCAGGGTGACCCAGAATATCATCTGTCGGGGACGCTAATTTATTATATATGTAATACCACGAACAGTATTCCTGCCAGATTCCAAGGGCTTTTGATTTCGCTCTGCAGAACTTTTTCATTTTATTCTACTTAATATGGGAGGTGTCACACCCATTTTACAAAGTTTTTTCTAAAGTTATATTTTGCGTCAATAAACCAATCGATTTACAATGTTCATCCCTTTTTTTCATATTTGGTACAGAATTATGGCATTTTTTTCATTTTCGTAATTTTCGATATCGAAAAAGTGGGCGTGGTCATAGTCGGATTTCGGCCATTTTTTAGTGCCAAGACAAAGTGAGTTCAGATAAATACGTGAACTAAGTTTAGTAAAGATATATCGATTTTGCTCAAGTTATCGTGTTAACGGCCGAGCGGAAGACAGACGATCGACTGTGTATAAAAACTGGGCGTGGCTGCAACCGTTTTCGCCCATTTTCACAGGAAACAATTATCGTTATAGAATCTATGCTCCTACCAAATTTCACAAGGATTGTTAATTTTTGTTCGACTTATGGCATTAAAAGTATTCTAGACAAATTAAATGAAAAAGGGCGGAGCCACGCCCATTTTGAAATTTTCTTTTATTTTTGTATTTTGTTGCACCATATAATTACTGGAGTTGAATGTTGACATAATTTACTTATATACTGTAAAGATAATCAATTTTTTGTTAAAATTTGACTTAAAAATTTTTTTTAAGTGAGCGTGTTCTTCATTTGATTTTGCTAATTTTTATTTAGCACATATATAGTAATAGTGGTAACGTTCCTGCCAAATTTCATCATGTTATCTTCAACGACTGCCAAATTACAGCTTGCAAAACTTTCAAATTACCTTCTTTCAAAGTGGGCGGTGCCAAGCCACTGTCCAAAAGTTTATTTTTCTACGTCATAAGGTCACCCTCCTACCAAGTTTCATCGCCCTATCCGTCTTTGGTAATGAATTATCGCACTTTTTGGATTCTTCGAAATGTTCGATATCGAAAAAGTGGGCGTGGTTATAGTCCGATTTCGTTCGTTTTAAATAGCGATCTGAGATGAGTGCCAGGAACCTACATATCAAATTTCATCAAGATACCTCATAATTTACTCAAGTTATCGTGTTTACGGACGGACGGACGGACATGGCTAAATAAATTTCTTTTTTTCGCCCAGATCATTTTGATATATAGAAGTCTATATCTATATCGATTAGTTATGCCGTTACGGATTGCCGTTATTCGAACAAAGCTAATATACTCTGTGAGCTCTGCTCAGCTGAGTATAAAAATCCAAACAAATGTTACTAAGCTTTCAAAGTGCGCCTAAAACATTCCACAGAATTAGGATTAAATAACATACAGAGTGTATGTACCTAAAGGAATAAAAAAGGAATGGCAACAACAAGGGCAAATCTTAGAGAACAATTGCAAAGGGAGCAACGGGGCTGAGTGGTTAAAGGACATCTGGCTTTACACAGTATGAATGATGTTGGAGATTTGAGTTCAATACTTAGCACCCGAGAAGCTAGCTGATGAAGAAGTGAAATTCAGGAACATGCCCTAGCAACCATCGCCATTTGTAAAACTTTGCAATTTTTATCTAATAGCAATAACAAAAATCATTGTATAGAGTAATATGAGCAAGTCTCGCTAATTATATACGTACAGAGTTTTTATTTTTACTATGGCTTCGTAGGCCTAGAATTAAACAACAACAAGAAAATCTGTCTTATATGCATGTAAAATTTCTTCATTAATAATTAATTTCCCATGTTCTCAGGAATTCTTTTTGATAGACCCACCAATTACTTCGTCAAGGCCGTCGATAACTATAAGGAGCTGCTGTGCAATGCGCCAAACACAGCAACCGACACTATCACATGGATACCAGATCACAGGAATATAGACAGCAATGAAACAGCGAATGAGGTGGCAAATGCCTACTAAGTGTCCATAATCGTAAAGATGACTAGATTTAAATTTTACGCCATTAATATAATCTACCTGCCACTTTATCAGCAAATAAATGTCGCACAACTACAAAATCAATCTAAGCAGTTAAAACAACAAATAAATAAAAAAAAATAAATGTAAGGCGCGATAACTTCCGAAGAGATCTAAGGTCGAGCTTCTCTTCCAATTTGCGTCGTGCTCCTCTTGATTTTCCCTACAAATTGGCCGGACGGGGCCTACATGTTTTATGCCGACTCCGAACGGCATCTGCAAGGCAGATGAGTTTTCACTGAGAGCTTTTCATGGCTGAAATACACCCGGAGCGCTTGCCAAACACTGCCGAGGGGCGACCCCGCTTAGAAAAATTTTCTTCTAATTGAAAAACCTTATTTCTAAAATTTTGATGTTGCTTTGCCCGGGGTGCGAACCCAGAGCATACGGTGTGATAGGCGGAGCATGCTACCATCACACCACGGTGGCCTATAGCTACGCATATAGTAGTCCAAAGGAGCTAAGAGCAGAGACGACATTGTGCACACATTTACATTGAAGGCAACAGCGAATATGAGATGCTCGGAAATGAGAGATGTAAATAAACAACTAATCGAATAGGTTGTTCGCGAAAAGTTTATACCCTGTGAGGAATAGGCGAATGAGGCAACTGAGTGTATAAAAGCAGCTCAGTTTTAAAACAGTGTAAGTGAAGTACGCGAATAGTTTGAATTGTGAAGTTCTACACTTAGAGAAAAACGCCCTTCTAAAATCCAGCACCACCGGACTCAATTCAAGCTTTTCATGTTCTTACTTTTTTGTTCTTGGAAAACGAACGACCTGTTCTTAAAACAACAACCTTGTTCTTGAACTGACACCATTTTCTTGAAAAGAGAACGGCTGTCTTAAAATATGAACAAATGTTCTATTAATGAGAACGATCTTCTTAAATTAAGTACACGAAAAAAGAAACGGTACAATTCGTGTGCACTATAAAGTTAATACAACATTTGGCACAAGCTATCAAGCAGTTGTAGTGGCACAGCGGCTATGATGTTACGGTTGCGATCGTGTGGCGCGAGTTCGATCACCGTCAAACCCAGAACCCAATTTTTAAAATAATTTTTTTATATTCCATTTTTTTTAACTCTTATTTTTCGTTCAGTTCCATTCACATATGCACAGGTAATTCTCAAACTTGTTATGAGATATTTTAAGTATATATTCAGATTACATCATCAAATAAGAAGAATTTCTAAATAAGAGAAATACGTGAAAAAATGCATATTATGCGTTTTTTTCATCTTTTTGATTTTAATAATAGTTTTTTTGTTATTAATATTTTTTTAATGACTAAAAAATTATGATTAATAAACATAAATAAATAAATGGGTACTAATAGGAAAAATTGCCTTCCCACTGCCCCCAAAGATCAAGCACAAATCGTTCTTGAATTGAGACCGAAAAATGTTAAATCGACCACAAATCGTTCTCGAAGCGTGAGAATGAAAAATCTTAAATCAAGCCCAAGTAGTGCTTGAAATGAGAACAGAAGGTTCATAAATCAATACCAAACTGGTCATAAAATACGAACGGTGTGCTTGGAAAACACTGTTCTTAAGACAAGCCCATCGGTCACGAGTTAAGAAAAAACGTACTTACCAGACTTTTGTCAACGAATATTCTTAATTTTGAACTTGTTTCGTTCGTTTTGGAACCATTTTTCTCTGAGTGTACCTCCGTAGTAGTACTGTAAATAAAATGCTTTTTATATGCAGAATATTTGAGATATTTATTCGAGAATTCAGTGACTCGAACTATAACAAAAGATGCAGAATAATCGAGAATCATTAAGATTTGTAACGAAATTTTTGATATCAAAAAGTGAGCATGGTTACAATATGATTTCGACTACCATCAATGCACATATATTTCGAAATTGTCTAAATTTGGTAAAGATAAAGACAGACGAACAGAAGGACGCACGGTTAAGTTCTCTCTTATATGCCTCCTGTGTAAGAGGTGCTCTTTCAAGTCTATGTACCAAATGCCTTAATGCTACATTTTTATGCTGTTGGGGGTGATTTGAGGTATTATGTATTATTGTGTCGGCTGGCCGCCAACAGCGTAAAAATGCAGCATTAAGGCATTTGGTACATAGACTTGAAAGAACACCTCTTGCACAGGAGGCATATAAGAGAGAACTTGAGGTCATATATAATATCGCTGTAAAAAGAAAAGCACTAGTAGATAAGCTCAGATGGACAGATGGATAACCAAAAAGAAATAGTGAAAAGGAAAATAATAGCTGGACGACTATGACATATACTGGAAAAAAAGGGCAAACTTCTTTAAAAAATACAACATTAACACAACGTTCAAAACATCGAACAATCTAGGGCGAAAACTAAGAACTAGCACTAACTCAGTGGATCCGTTTAGCAGTCAGGGCGTATACAAGCTTATCTGCGGATACCAACTTACATAGGACAAACAGGACGGCAAATAAGATCGAGGTTCAGAGAACACATTAGAGATTACAACAAAAAAATACGGAATCCAAACATTATACCAGAGTCTAACTTCGCGAATCACATGGTCGAGAAAGAATGTTCCCCAGCAAACATCAATAAAACAGTTAGTGTTCTTCACATACAAGCAAAGGGCCGACGTCTCAACGTACTCCAAAACTTGGAAATCTACAAACAGAAAACATTCGACGGTAGAATAATAAACGAACAGATAAACATAATTTCTGACACAATATTCGAGCCTTTAAAACTTGTTTACAAGAGTAATAACACAGGTACAACAGACAAACACACAACAACAAATAAACACAAAACAATTAACGCACCAAAACAACAAACCCACAAAGAAGGTCAAGCGACTAAAATTACGGATTTTTACCTGCCTCAGTCAGCCACACAAATCGATCAGTAAAAAGCACCCTCGGTTCTGAATGAACACACAGCACATAAACCTAACTAAATATACACAAGCATCAATTTTTGACAATGCATGCTCATGTACCTACGAACTATAAATACAGGACAAACGACAACAAGAGATCAGAACAAAAATCGACACTGATGGTGACACAACGACGAAACCGGTTTGTCTCAAAACCAAATTTGACAAGGGATGACGTAAAATCGTTACAATATACATCATGTATCCACCCTGTCGGAAAATCAACAAAACAAAATGAGTTCATGAGTATTGCTTAAACGGTTTTTGGAATTATGGCCTGCAAAACTTCAAAACAATTTTATTTTTAATATGGGCGGTGTCACGCCCAGTTTGTGGCAAATTCTCCTAATAACTGTCGGTCAATTTCACAATCAAATTTAAGGCCAATTTCGCTTTAAGAAAATTTGCAGTCAAACTCTAACTTTTGTTGCCCAATTGCTTTCGTTGTCGAGTTAAGAGCCCAAGTTACTCAAGGGTTAAATACGTATATATTACATTTTAATTCAATTTTCATACATACAAATAAATGTAGTGCAAAAAGTACGCTTATAGCACAAGGTGTTACTAAGAGCACAACTGTGAATGGTTTGCCGCTTTTCTCCTGAAAGTATAATTAAAAACTTGTTCATGCATTTAATTCAAAAATTAAACGAATAATGAAAATGAAATAAGAAATGTATACTTACATATGACACATATAAATGGCGTACTTAGCAATTTTTTCAGTATGCACTGGTATCTGTTTTTTTAGAAATATGCATATGGAGACTAAAATTTAAAAAAACCTAGCATAAATTAAAAATTAAATAAAATTTCATGGTTAAACAACAGTTTTGGATCTGGGAGTGGTAGAGAAAAGGAAAGTTAAGAAAACAAACCTGAAACTGGATGCCGATTTATGGATTTGTTATCAAAATATTAAAGGGTTGCTAGAGATAACAACCATTTGATCGACGTTTTTTTATCGACGGGTTATTGGCTTGTTAAACCTTTATTTTCGACGAGTTATCGTTATGTTATTCACTTATTTTATTGAATTCTTATCAATTTTTTATAGAAAAGAACGATTTGTTACCAAAAATTATCAGTGTGTTATCGAAAGCTATCGAGTTCTTATAGATTTTTTTATCGAGTTGATTGTATGTTATCGAGTTCTTATAGATTTTTTATCGAGTTGACTGTATGTTATACATTGTTTATCGTTATCGGTTTGAAATCGTCTAGTAATCGGATCATTTTCAAAGTGTTATCAGTGAGTTCTCGACAAATTATCGTCGATGCCTTTTACTCTACGAGTATATGGACGCTTTTAAGTCTTATGTACCCAATGTTCCCACATCGGAACAAGTCTGTCAGATGCAATAAAATATATATATATGACGCAGGATGAGAAGTCATTATCACAAGTCTAAGAGGAATTGACGCGCACGCACTTTCAACAAATAATAATTTCACTCTGCCTCATATTTTTCACTACTCAAATATTTTCGTTATTGTTTTTCTCGCCTACTAATTTTTAGTATGTAAACTTTACAACAAGTGTTTTATGAAACAGTGCGCGTCACTTCATCAAAGTTTGTCCCCATACTCTAAACTCGTCGACAGATCCGACATATATGATTTATTAAATATATAATTTGTGCATTAGTCTCTAAATATTTGGACCATACTAACAGAAAAAGTTGATAAAAGGGCGAAAAAAAGTTGCGCGTTAATGGGTAATGTATTTTAGTACCTCTTCAGGCTTTCTATTCCATTTCACGGTGGGTTTAAGAGTTACTCCACCTAGATGCGAGAATATCTGCCACGCCAAAGCAGAATATATACCGACGCTTCATTATCTAGCTTTTAGGTCGACAGATATGTATATCAGATAGTTTTGGCTTACTTAGGTGATACTGTTGTCTAGAGTGTCCCATATAATACACAATGAGAGTTCGTAGATTACCGCTGCTAAGATAAATGAGTTTGGCTAATACTCTCGTTGTTGTGATGAGTCCACAGAAGGGCTCTGGACCGTAGAAGCTGCTATAGTACCATCTTGGCTATCTAGTCTGCCTGTTCATTACCTTCATGATACCTGATACCCGAGAACACATGTTAAAATAACATATTTATAGCTGCCAAATCTTTAAGGGCGCCAAATGCATTCATCCACTAGTTTGAAAGCAGTTGTGCCAAAAATTTTTTTTGCGTTTGCGGAATGAGCATGCTCCTCGAGGATAAGCCTCTCCTCAGCATTCTCTCCCGCAAACTTTTATTCAATGGATTGCTGCCTGCAGAAAAGTGGGATAGCACTCCATTGGTATCGATCT
>JARSSU010031956.1:0-22745 GCA_029619165.1 Eurosta solidaginis | reverse complement strand
GTGTTTTAAAATCAGACTCTGAAATCATCACACCGCTACTATCTCGTTGTTGTTAATTCATTCTTCAGAACGCTCGTTTGGGTTCTCCTTTCGAATTCAAGGAACTTATTTGTGCGAGTATGTTCAATTACTGAATACGCAACTGGCTCATGCATTCCCCTGTTTGAAAATGTTCCCATTGGTTCTTTTTTGATCAACTCTCACAACATCAGTTTAATACAAGCCCATTTCTAGATCCGCTCGGTTGTGGCGGGGCGGCGGAAAAAAATACTCACTCCTCTCCCAACATTGTACCCTGGTCGGCAGTCTCTAGCTGGAGGATTCCCCACCGTTTATGCTTTATATTATACACCTTGGCTAGTCGGTATTTTGAACCAAATTGAGGACAGCAAGATACATCGAACTTGTTGATGTACTTGAGAATGCCGGTAACATCGCCGTATGCTTGCGTAGTCAAATTTGCTTTTGGCTGAAAGACTATGAAGAGTGGAGTTGTGGAGTGTTGCTGAAAATAGTAAACATTTTTGTGCAATTCCGAAGAAAGTAATTGCAGCCGTACAATATTCTGCAGCATCAACACCACATAAATTGAGACTGTGGGTGCACAAGACGAGTAATCAGCATCCAGTTTTTGTCGAGAATGTGACGTAGTGCTCCGTTGTAAGCTCCTTTCATATTGGCACCGTTATCGTACCCTTTTGCACGATAATCTTCAATCAAGCATGTCAAATTTGATTAGCGATTTCTGATCAGTTTTTGGTTGCAATTCACGAAAGCCAAAAACCGTCTTGAATTATAAAATTTGTTGCTCTCGAATTGAAATGAGTTGCGCAAAACGAACGTAATCAACGTGACTAGCATCAGGCATAACATCAACGATAGTTGCAAAATACTTGGCTTCCTTACCTTGATCTAATATAGTTTTCCTCACGTGTTTTGCACAAATTTCTATAAACTCGTTCTAAATTTCTGGGGAAAGATAGTGAACTCGTAAACGTTTGTGCTGTCGTTGTGAAATCCTAACTTTCTCCAAATTATCTCTAAGTATCGGATCATAATTGCTTATAAGATCATAGATGCCCAAAAAATATTAGTGCTTAACAGATGTCATGGTAGGCAATAAAAACACTCCACACTAACCAGTCATGCTCCACTTTCTCTCCATTTGGCAAGATTCTCTTTAACAACTCGGTAGGAAATGCCTCGTCATGACAATCACGTGGAAACATAACAGGACACTTTTGATGACCTCGACGAATTATTTCGTTGACTCCTTCGATCACAAAACTCATTATTCACGGTACCGATATCGAAGTCGTTTAAATAATGTGGACTTTGATACAGAGTTTTGTGGTATTGTCGGAAGACTTTTGGAAAATAAACCTTCATCAGTGTCACACGAAAACTTTACGATTCGGATTCATGTATACATTCATTTTTTATACCCAGTTTGAGCAGAGCTCACAGAGTATATTAAGTTTGATTGGATAACGGTTGTTGTACATGTATAAAGGAATCGAGATAGATATAGGCTTCCATATATCAAAATCATCAGGATCGAAAAAAAATTTGATTGAGCCAGTGTCCCGTCCGTCCGTTAACACGATAACTTGAGTAAATTTTGAGGAATCTTGATGAAATTTGGTATGTAGGTTCCTGAGCACTCATCTCAGATCGCTATTTATGAACGATATTGGACTATAATCACGCCCACTTTTTCGATATCGAAAATTTCGAAAATCGAAAAAGTGCGATCATTCATTACCAAAGACAGATAAAGCGATGAGACTTGGTAGGTGGGTTGAACTTATGACGCAGAATAGAAAATTAGGAAAATTTTGGACAATGGGCGTGGCACCGGCCACCTTTAAAAGAAGGTAATTAAAATTTTGCAAGCTGTAATTTGGCAGTCGTTGAAGATATGATGAAATTTGGCAGGAACGTTACTCCTATTCTATATGTAGCTTAATAAAAATTAGCAAAATCGGAGAAGGACCACGCCCACTTTATTTTTTAAGTAAAATTTTAACAAAAATTGAATATCTTTACAGTATATAAGTAATTAAGTCAACAATCAACTCCAGTAATGATATGGTGCAACAAAATACAAAAATAAAAGAAATTTCAAAATGGGCGTGGCTCCGCCCTTTTTCATTTAATTTGTCTAGGATACTTTTAAAGCCATAAGTCGAACAAACATTTACCAATCCTTTTGAAATTTGGTAGTGGCATAGATTTTATGACGTTAACTGTTTTCTGTGAAAATGGGCGAAATCGGTTGAAGCCACGCCCAGTTTTTATACACAGTCGTCCGTCTGTCCTTCCGCATGGCCCTAACACGATAACTTGAGCAAAAGTCGACATATCTTTACTGAACTTAGTTCACTTTATCTTGGTATACAAAATGAACGAAATCCGACTATGACCACACCCACTTTTTCGATATCGAAAACTACGAAAAATGAAAAAAATGCCATAATTCTATACCAAATACTAAAAAAGGGATGAAACATGGTAATTGGATTGGTTTATTGACGCGAAATATAACCTTAGAAAAAACTTTGTAAAATGGTGTGACACCTACCATATTAAGTAGAAGAAAATGAAAAAGTTCTGCAGTGCGAAATAAAAAACCCTTGAAATCTTGGCAGGTATTATATATATAAATAAATTAGCGGTATCCAACAGATGATGCTCTGGGTCACCCTGGTCCACATTTTGGTCGATATCTGGAAAACGCCTTCACATATACAACTACCACCACTCCCTTTTAAAAACTCTCATTAATACCTTGAATTTGATACCAATATCCTACAAACACATTCTAGAGTCACCCCTGGTCCACCTCTATGGCGATATCTCGAAAAGGCGTTTCACCTATAGAACTAAGCCCAACGCCCTTTTAAAATACTCATTAACACCTTTCATTTGATACCCATATCGTACAAACATATTCTAGAGTCACCCCTGGTCCACCTTATGCCGATATCTCGAAAAAGACCACCTACAGAACGAAGACCCACTCCCTTTAAAAAATAGATAGTTTCCTAAATCTAATGGCTGGTCATGGTTTAACATCGTATTAAATGAACCAACTCGTAGTATGTCTGGAAGCTGCTTGGATCACGTTTTCTGTCGTGTTAGTAATCATTTTCTCAGTAGTTTGCGTAGCCTAAATCTTGATGTCGGAATAACAGATCACACTATGACTGGTGTACTACTAAGCAAGGCCTGTGCAAAAAACAATAATAAAAAGGTTAGTTCTTGTTTAACGCAAATAAATTTTGACGCTCTAAACGAACTATTGCGATTTGAGTCATGGGATGAATGTTACTCTGAAAAAGACGTATCCAAGGCATTTAATATTTTTCTGAACATTTTTAACAGACACATTAAGTCTGCTAGCTTTTCTTTTATCCCTCGCAGATCTGATTATAAGTTAAAACCATGGATTAGCAAAAAGTTGCTCAAAAAAATGCATCTAAAAAACAAGCTTGGAAAAAAGTGTAAAAACCACCCATCAAACGCAAATCTTCGCAGCAGGTATATGAAATTATGTAGAGAACTGAAAAAAGAAGTACACGTGGAGCGTGATAATTTCTATCGAAATAAGTTTAGGTCTTCCTATGGCAATCCAAAGAAGGAATGGAATATTATTAACGGTCTTCTGAATCGCAGTTGTAAAGCTAATAATACATCAATGTTTTATGTGATGGTAGCGTGAGCTTTTCTGATCCTCCAATAGTGGCAAACCTTTTCAATGATCACTTTCTATCAATAGGGCAATCACCTGTTTTCGAATCCTCCGCTCTGATACCTGAGTTCTCGAATTCGGGAAATAGTTTTTTTTTCGAGCCATTTACTGGCATTGAAGTTTTAAAACAATTAATTCTCTGAATAACTCTAGATCATGTGGTTGTGATGGAATTTCGAATCAGACTCTTAAATATGTGGCACTAAATTTAGTTGATATCCTAACGCATTTGGTTTAATATGAGTATTTTAGGTGGATCATTTCTTTAGACTTAAAATGCGCTATTGCATTCCTTTATTTAAAAGGGTGACAAAACGGATATAAATAACTACAGGCCTATTTCATTACTGTCTTCAATTTCAAAAATTTTTGAAAAACTGGTTAAAGGTCGAATCCTATAATTTCTTGACAATAATAACTATTTCAGCTCAATGCAATTCGGGTTCAGATATGGGCGGTCAACAGAAGATGCCCTGCTGGACTTTTGTTCTCACATATATAGGGAACTAGACAATAAAAAGAATTGTGCTGGACTGTTCGTTGATATCACTAAAGCATTTGACATGGTTGATCATCAAATTTTATTAGACAAATTGTATTTTGCGGGCTTCCGTGGTTTTATATATATTGGTTTAAATCTTATTTGTCAGGAAGAATTCAAAAAGTAAAGTTGGAAGTAGTATAAGTAACCAGTTACAATTAGCTTAGGTGTACCTCAAGGATCTGTCTTAGGTCCTATTCTATTTTGATTTACCTTAATTCAATATTCTCGCTGCCATTGTATGGAAAAGTAACAGCCTTCGCTGACGACCTTGCTATCGCCTATGGCTCATCGACCTATCTGGATTAGTAGCAGGAATCAATAACGATGTGCATTTGCTAAGAGTGTGTTTGCAGCACATAAGCTCTGTGTCAGCAGAAAACGAAGTTGATGTATTTTCAATTTGCATCCAAATCCTCACCTGACATAGCCATTGTATTCCATGCTACTGACTGCAAACGTTTTGTACTAAATAATTTTCTGTTCTGTGCATCGTTTAAAGCTGAAGTAAATTGTTCCGATAAGTGCTTCACTATGAAAAGTAAGCGACTTCCAATATCTTGGTGTTATTGTTGACCAAAACTTGAGTTGGTCTACGCATATTTCTCGTTTGAAGTCCTACTTGCGATCTTCCGTTCGTTATTTTTACAATTTAAAAAAAGTTTGTTCAAACGAAACACTTAAAACTATTTACTACGCTTTAGTCCACTCCAAGCTCCAATATGGTATAACCTGTTGGGGTGGCGCTGCAGGTAATAAAATCCAGCAGCTTCTAACTATTCAAAAATGGGTCATAAGAAAAATATGTAATGTTGATCGTTTTCACCACTCTATGGAGTTGTTTAGGGATCTGAAAGTTCTTCCTGTTAAGCATATGTACTACTATAAAACGTTAAAGATATTTTTCATTCGCTGTGGGTATTTACATAGCCTGGTATCGGATAGTTATAACTTGAGGCAAAACTCATATGGACTTGTGTATGTCCCGACCTCTCGAACAACCAGCTTCAACAACTTCTTTACTATCGTTTCTTGTAAAGCTTTTAATGCGTTGCCTGCATGTATACGTGTCACTAGAAATCTGAATGAGTTTTTGGGAAAGGTTAAATCTTTTCTACTAGAGAAATCACACGAAGACATCAAAATTTTGCTGAACCATAGCACTTAAAAAAGTATATGTACATATAGTATTAATATATTTTATTACTCATTATTTTTAATCAAACTTCACCCCACGCACTATTTTACATGTTTTTGAATTCAATTTTATTCGGAGATGGCATTCGATACTAAAATACATATATTTTTACAGAATGCCTTACTTTTCTTTCTGTAATTATGGTTAATTTAATTTAAGTCGCTATTGTAACATATATGCTGTTTTGAAAGAAAATGAATAAAAAATGAAATGAAATGAAATGAAATGAAATACTCATTAACACCTTTCATTTGATACCCATATCGTACAAAACAAAGTCTAAGTTGCGATACCTCGAAAAGGCGTCCACCTATAGAACTAAGGCCCACTCCCTTTTAAAATACTCATTAGCACCTTTCTTTTGATACCCATATTGTACAAACGCATTCTAGAGTCACCCCTGGTCCACCTTTATGGCGATATCTCTGAAAAGGCGACCATCTATACAACTAAGGCCCACTCCCTTTTAAAACCCTCATTAATACCTTAATTTGATACCCATATCGTACAAACAAATTCTAGGGTCACCCTGGTCCACCTTTATGGCGATATCTCGAAACGGCGTCCACCTATGGAACTAAGGATCACTTCCTTTAAAATACTCATTAACACCTTTCTTTTGATACCCATATTGTACAAATAAATTCTAGAGTCAACCCTGATCCACCTTTATGGCGATATCCCTAAATGGCGTCCACCTATAGAACTATGGCCCACTCCCTTATAAAATACTCTTTAGCGCCTTTCATTGATAGACATGTCATACAAACACATTCCAGGGTTTCCCTCGGTTCATCTTCCTACATGGTTATTTTCCCTTATGTTGTTACCATAGCTCTCAACTGAGTATGTAATGTTCGGTTACACCCGAACTTAACCTTCTTTACTTGTTCAATTTATAATTTTCTTTTTATAAGTTTTTTCTTGTATGCGATAAACTTGAATTTATCCTGCTCTGTAATTCCGGACAACCAGGGCTATCCAGGAAATTCAGCAATGTGCTTGATGCCTCTATCGCTTCTTTTAAAGTGGTTTCTGAAACAATGACATCGTCTTCATTAGTGTCTTCCAATCCATTGTCTCGCTTAGGTTCATCTGAGTTACTGTTGCCATGCTTATAATTTCTTCATCTGACAAAACAGCAAATTGGGAGGCATTTTCATCACATTTCAGCCATGTCTCTATATCGCCTGTGGTAAAGTCATCCGTAATATTGATCATTTGTGCCACATTCCGTGCGTATTCCATATTTCAATACCTATAACAAAAATCAATGAATTTTTGCATAAAAATATTTATAAAATTGTAAAAATATGCCTACGCACCTTCATTACCTGGGCATAACAAATTATTCCAAGCGTTCTTCAAAACTTCAGAAGTAACAGCGTCCCAAGCATTATCAATGGGCCACAGGGCTTTCTTTATATTAAATTCTTTCTTAAAATCTTCTCTATTATTTGACGAGACTAGGTTTTGCACTATAGTTTTACGATAATGGCATTTAAAACTCCATATTACGCCCTGATCCATCGGTGGCAATTATTTTACAATAACGTTTTTAGCCTTAAGATCATGAACGTCTGGATGTGCCCAGCAGTTGTCCAATAACAGAAGGATTTTGCTATCATCCGTAAGACCGATTCTCTTAAGATGCTCCTTTACCTGTGGCACACAGTTTTTGGTAAACCATTCTAAAAATATTGTTTGCGTTACCCATGCTTTTGAATTGGTCTTATAAATTACGGGAAGGTCGTATACATTTTTTAGGGCTCTTGGACGAGCACTTTAACCAATAATTAAAGCTTTGCACTTGTGTGTACCAGCAGCGTTAGTACAAACTGAAGTGGTTAGTCTTTTTTTTGACACCTTATGTCCATCTATGAATCTTTCATTATAACAGTATGTCTCGGACAAGCACTTACAAAATAGGCCTGTCTCGTCCGCATTATAAATTTGCTCACTGGTAAGATTTTCCATTGATATCAATTCATTTAATTGTTCTACAAACATTGTGGCACTTACATAGTCTGCTGAAGATTTTTCTCCTTCAGCATGAAGTCTTTTTATTCCATGTCTATTCTTAAAATTTTGCAACCACCCGTTAGAGTATTCACACTCAGAATCAATGTTTACTTTTGTGTGGTATATTTTAGCCTTTTCTCTTATCATCAGTTCTGTAATTGTAAATGCTTCTGGCTCATCGTCGAATAAGGGAATTACCCGTTTTCATGTTTATTATACATACATATGTACATATTCACCTATAGTGACGTGCTATTAACACAAACACAATTTTCGCTGCCATCACGGATAATAGAGGTAATCACGGTTAATCGAAGCAAACAATTTGAAAACACTGCAAAGAAAAAACAATAGAATGATCTTTGGCCGTCACGGTTAATCGGGGTTAACGGTTAACCGGACTACGGATAATCGAGGCCCGACTGTACTCAGCTGAGAGCTTGGAGACAAAGTAAGCAAAATGAACCTAGGGTAAACCTGGAATGTGTTTGTATGACATGGGTTTCAAATGGAAGGTATTAGAGAGTGTTTTTAAGAGGGAGTGCGCCATAGTTCTATAGGTGTACGCTATTTCGGGATATCGCCATAAAGGTGGACCAGAGGTGACTCTTGAATTTGTTTGTACGATATGGGTATCAAATAAAAGGTGTTAATGATTATTTAAAAGGGAGTGGGCCTTAGTTCTATAGGTAGACGCCTTTTCGAGATATCGCCATAAAAGTGGACCAGGGGTGACTCTATAATGTGTTTGTACGATATGGGTTTCAAATTAAAGGTATTAATGAGGGATTTAAAAGGGAGTGGCCCTTAGTTGTATATGTGAAGGCGTTTTCGAGACATCGAACAAAATGTGGACCAGGGTGACCCAGAAAATCATCTGTCGGGTACCGCTAATTTATTTATATATGTCATACCACGAACAATATTCCTGCCAAGATTCCAAGGGCTTTTTATTTCGCCCTCCAGAACTTTTTCATTTTCTTCTACTTAATATCGTAGGTGTCTCACCAATTTTACAAAGTTTTTTCTAAAGTTATATTTTGCGTCAATAAACCAATCAAATTACCCTGTTTCATCCCTTTTTTCGTATTTGGTATAGAATTGCGGCATTTTTTAATTTTTCGTAATTTTCGATACCCAAAAAGTGTGCGTGGTTATAGTCGGATTTCGACCATTTTTTATACCAAGATAAAGTGAGTTCAGATAAGTACGTGAACGGAGTTTAGTAAAGATATATCGATTTTTGCTCAAGTAATCGTGTTAACGGCCGAGCGGAATGACAGACGGTCGAATGTGTATAAAAACTGGCCGTGGCTTCAACCGATTTCGCCCATTTACACAGAAAACAGTTACCGTCATAGAATCCATGCCCCTACCAAATTTCCGAACGATCGGTAAATTTTTGTTCGACTTATGGCATTAAATGTATTCTAGACGAACGAAATGAAAAAGGGCGGAGCCACGCCATTTTGAAATTTTCTTTTATTTTTGTATTTTGTTTCACCATATCATTACTGGAGTTGAATGTGGACATAATTTACTTATATACAGTAAAGATATTCAATTTTTTTTAAAATTGACTTTAAAAATAATCGGGCGTGTTCTCCATCCGATTTTCCTACTTTTTTTAGCGCATATATAGTAAGAGTAGTAACGTTGCTGCCAAATTTCATCATGATATCCTCAAGACTGCCAAATTACAGCTTGCAAAACTTTTAAATTACCTTCTTTTAAAAGTGGGCGGTGCCACACCCATGTCCAAACATTTACTAATTTTCTATTCTGCGTCATAAGGTCAACCCACCTATCAAGTTTCATCGCTTTATCCGTCTTTGGCAATGAATTATCGCATTTTTTTGGTTTTTCGAAATTTTCGATATCGAAAAAGTGGACGTGGTTATAGTCCGATATCGTCATTTTAAATAGCGATCTGAGATGAGTGCCCAGGAACCTACATACCAAATTTCATCAAGATACCTCAAAATTTACTCAAGTTATCGTGTTAACGGACAGACGGACGGCGGACGGACGACGGACATGGCTGAATCAAATTTTTTTTCGATACTGATGATTTTGATATATGGAGGTCTATATCTATCTCGATTCCTTTATACCTGTACAACCAACCGTTATCCAATCAAAGTTAATATAATCTGTGAGCTCTGCTCAACTGAGTAAAACAATAAAAACAAGGCAACCGATTGGTCAACCACAAAGCGAAAAATTTACAAACAAAAAATAATAAAAATGTTAAAAAAAGAAAAATCGACAAGTAAGCAAATAACCAGTGTTGGCCAGAAAAAAAATTTCTTTGGGGCTACGATCTAGAAAAAAGGGCTAGGAAAGAGCTAAATTTCTTCAAGAAAATCCAAAGCCCGTTGCAAGAAGAGCTAAAAGTATATGTTTATTTTTCAATGTAACTTTTCACATATATTTCAAATCAAAACTTAAACAAAGTTATAAAAAGGTGTGTAGTAAACTACAAAAAAAGTAAGGTACACAAGAGGAACATAACTAATAATGTTTTTATAGTTCATTTATATTTTTTAATAACAAAAATACCTTTTTTTAACTTTTGTTTTGCCATTTGGCGGTAAGGTATCGTTAAAAAGTAAGAAGTATTTTTCACCACTACTAAAATAACGGTTCGCCAAAAATACTACTTGCAAAAATGCAGGCCGACGAAAATCTAATTAAAACTTTTTTCCAATTTTTAATTCAATTTTTAACTTCCTACGGGTGTAGGAATCACCATAAAAATACACGTATGCTATAATCAAGTTTATGTGGGACGAGATGTGTTTTTAAGGGCCTTAGACTTCAAAATCTATGATTTCGTCCTCAGAAGATGAACTATTATTTTTGCTACACTCATAAATATTATATGTGTTCATTAATTTTAAGAAATCGTGTGTTATTTCAAGGTCAAAGCAGCATTTATTCAGCCGTTAAGACCACTTCTTATGTCAGAAGCGATTCAACATAAATAAATTCATTTTGTTTCTGTGTTTGCTTTTATCTAAACTCAAGTTTAAAACGTTTCTTGCGAATTCAGCATAACTAGTGGCAGCACAAAATCAACAACTTTTGGAATTATGCTATGTAACATCAAGCAAAAACTTAATGTTGAAGTCACATTTTCCACTGCATTTGTAATCTCGTTATTTCATCAGTACTATGCTTATTTTTTCATTTTTGAAATATGAAAACCTTTGAGGCTTACAATTCTCAATGTGTTTTCAAACGAAAAGAAATCTATTTGCTAAGCGTTTCTATTGCGTGGCAAGCGGTGTCTTATTTATTGAATTCGTCTATAAATTTACTCTATTTTTTAATTCGTAGTATTCTTCAAAAGGTATAATGAAAATAAGGTACGGGAGACAAAAATTTATAATAATCTGAAGTTAAAGGTTCCGAAACTCTTAGAATATGACACAATGCTGTTGCACAAGCTGGCAAATAAATATACAACTTCATGACACAGTTGATCGATTAGAGCTTTGTTATCAGGTGAGCACCGAGTTGCCACATCATACATAGCGAAACAAATAAATTAACTTCGATACACGTAAAACACATTAATGAAATTTGTAATACGTATTGCCGAAAGAGATTTGGAAGCCAAAAAGGGGCAAACATTTTAAAGAGGGCCAAAGAAAGAGCTATGGGCTAATCCGGAATTTTGGAGCTAATGCACAAAAAGGACCAAAAGCCACAAAATGGCAACGCTGCAAATAACTGCTGGCGAAGCACAACACCAACAGTATGAGGTATATTGCATTTATGTATGTATGTATGTATATGGCGACAGCAGCAGCAGTACACCATAGCGTATACGCAATCGAATCAGCAACTAACGAAAAATATGAATCGAAAGCAGTAAGGAAGGCTAAGTTCGGGTGTAGCCGAACATGTACATACTCAGCTGAGAGCCCTGGAGTCAAAATAAGTGAAAATCCTCATTTAGGAAATGAACCTAGGGTAACACTGGAATGTGTTTGTATGACATGGATATCAAATGGAAGGTATTAAAGAGTATTTTGAAAGGAGTGGGCCATAGTTCTATAGGTGGAGGAGATATCGGCATAAAGGTGGACCAGGGGTGACTCTATAATGTGTTTGTACGATATGGGTATCCAATGAAAGATGGTAATGAGTATTTCAAAAGGGAGTGGGCCTTAGCTCTGTAGGTGGACCCCTTTCGAGATATCGCCATAAAGGTGGACCATGGGTAACTCTAGCATGTGTTGTACGATATGGGTATCAAATTAAAGGAATTAATGAGGTTCTTGAAAAGTGTGTGGCCCTCAGTTGTATATGTGAAGGCGTTTTCGAGATATCGACCAAAATGTAGACCAGGGGGAGCCAAATCATCATCTGTCGGTTATCGCTTTTATTTATTTATGTAATACCACGAAAAGTATTCCGTCCATAATTCCAAAGGCTTTTGATTTCGCCCTCGCAGAACTTTTTCATTTACTTCTACTTAATATGGTAGGTGTCACACCCATTTTACCAAGTTTTTTCTAAAGTTATATTTTGCGTCAAAAACCAATCCAATCACCATGTTTCATCCTTTTTTCGTATTTGGTATAGAATTATGGCATTTTTTTCATTATTCGAAATTTTCGATATCGAAAAAGTGGGCGTAGTCATAGTCGGATTTCGCCCATTTTAATACCAAGATAAACTGAGTTCAGATAAGTACGTGAACTAAGTTTAGTAAAGATATATCTATTTTCACGCAAGTTATCGTGTTTACGGGCGGACGGACGGACATGGCTAAAAGATATTCTTCTTCGCCCAGATGATTTTGATATATAGAAGTCTATATCTATCTCGATTAGTTTATGCCTCTACAGGGTACCTTTATGCGAACAAAATTAATATACTCTGTGAGCTCTGCTCAGCTGAGTATAAAAATAACGCTTTATTACTGCTGCTCTTGCTGTGCTGTCGTTGACATGCATGGTATCCCTGCAAAAAATCGTGTGATATATCTCTTAAGAGAGCGGTATGGGATTGGTCTATTTTGTCCACATTGGGGTATAATTAGTCCCTCTTGGGTATATTTGGCATCAGTGAGTTTGACATTTATGTAGCCAATTGAAAAGCCAATAAAAAACAAACAGCAACGAAATGAATAAAATAAAAAGAGTAAATGTGATTGAATAGCATTATTTAAGAAAAATACGGAGCTCTATCCGAACCTAAATAAAAAATATATTTGTTTTGCTTTTTATTATTATACAGCACCAATATGAAAAAAATAAAGGATATTGTATTAGAATTTAAAAAAGTATAAAATCCGTAAGAAATTCCGAAAGGATAGAAAGGAGGATTTGTCCGACAGTACCCGTATGCGAACAAAAGAGACTTGGGTGGCTCTGGCTGTAGATGCGCGAAGAGAATATGTCGGACACTACCCGCAGAGATAACCAAAAGGGCCTGTCGCACACTTCCCATAGGGGTACAAAAGAGGAAGTGTCGAACAGTACAGAAAAGATCTGTCCGACAGTATCCGTAGGGATAAAACGAGATCATGTCGAACAGTACCCCAATGGGTACAAAGACGAAATGTCGAACATTATAAAAAGAAATCGTCCGACAGTACCCGTAGGGATATAAAGAGGACCAGTCCGACACTACCCGTTCAGGCACAAACGGGTACAATTGGTTCTCTCCATATGACATGCTGAAACAAAGAGATCACTCCAACTCATATAAAGTGAATTTTGCGGACCATTCAGCATTACAGTGCTCTATCATATAACAAAAGTCAAGCTCTATATGGACTCTTGACAACAATCGATGCAGCGGCTCTAGAAGAGTTAGAGAGATATTCGATTTGATATATTTGTGGACCCCTGCGTTGGCAACGTCAAGTACCGAAAACAAATTTATAATGAGCATTATGAGCCTCTTTGTAAAGCTAATTAGGCTCAGCGGCTTGGTTGTCTTGGCCATGTTCTGTTTCGGCTGAAAATGTACTATCGTCGGATCCCACAAAATTGGCAAAACCAGATGAAGAACCACGTACGGTTAGATTAGTTCGAACTGGCCGGTCCATGAGGACCTCACATAGACTGAATGAGTCCCTAGTGTTTCCAGAAATTTGTTTTAGCGACCAAACTGAAAACCCCTATAAAAATCCAGGACCTATGTTATAAAATAAGTCCGTCCTCTTGGCCAATACTGGAAGCTTTCTAGGACTTAAGCCACTGGCTGCTTCTAGATCTGACAACTGTATCACTCCTAATAGCTGGAGTCTTAGTCTGGCAAGCGCAGTTCACGAGCATAGAACGTTCTCGATCGTTTCCTCCTCCAACTCGCACTTCCTACATCTGCTATCACCGACCAAGCCTAATTCAAAGGCATGTGACGCCAGAAGGCAGTATCCACTCAGAATAACCGTTATGATAGAAGCAACTTGTTAGACTAAGGTTGTAAGACCTACACGTAATCTTGGACACTTTACAGCCCCGCGCTTGAACCCACGCCTTTCCCCCTTGGTCGATCATCGCCTTCTCTCAATCTCGCCCATTCTAATTGGGACGTCTATCTAGCAAGCTTCAAGGGATGCGCCCTCTTTAGAAACTGTTTACACTCTAACACACTTTTAGATGCTGTGCTATGCGAGACCATATCGATAATACTTTAGGCATTTTGGAAAACTATTTTTGGATTTTTCTGCATTAGTTAAAATTTTTTTTGAAATCATTGCAAGATTCCTTCAAGATCATTCCGGAAATATCTCAATATCATTTCAGTACTATCTTTGGAACATATCGAGACTGTTTCTGCCTAATTTCGCTATTCCTTTCAGTATAATTTTGGACTGTACTCGAAACATTTCGGATGTATGCCGTTTTGATTAGTGACCACCTTCGTTTTAGATAAGGATCATTTCGGAACGATTTCAGGAGTGTTATCGAATGATTTCGCAATCATTTCGGTATTATTTAATGTGCATGCCAGACTATGTTCAAACCATTGCGGAATTTTTTGTAAAAAAAAAGTAATAAGAGGTACGATAACCTCCCTTCCAATTTGCGATTATTACGCCGATTCCGAACGGCATCTGCAAAGATTTCACTGAGGGGCTTTTCATGGCAGAAATACACTAGGAGTGCTTGCAAAAAAGGAGGGTGGAGCCGTGTGTAGAAGTCCACGAAAGTGGGGAAAGCTTCTGACCGCCATTCACCTGGGAATGGCCAGAGCGATTCTTTTGCATGCAGTTCAAGCAGCTCACTACTTCAGGTCGCTTGCGGCCAAGTATCCTCTGGGTAGCCACTAAACATCAGTTTAATGGTAAGCTAATGTGAGACGGCGACAACCTGGCTAGGCCAATCTGACATAATCGGCAGCGTCTGTTCACCGCTAAGTGCGGCTGCAAGCGGCGTCTGTCTTGGAGCAAGCGGCTCGCTATATAAACTTACAAGTAATATTTTCACCCCCGCAGAGCGGGTTGTGCGCTGGGCTTGGGACCCGCCACGTCAAACCATACTCCAATGAAAAGCAACAACATGCCTCGGATAAAAGAACACTCTCTATTGATGACGAGCATGGGCAAAACGTTTGAAGGACAAATGAATTGAGGGCATGCACCTGGAACGTCCGCTTCCCGAATGGGATTGGTGCAGATGCCCGGCTGGTTCCTCCTCAAAGCAAAATCTGACATCACCGCCATCCAAGAATGCGCTGGACGAAGCAAGGAAGAAAGAAGACTAAAAAGTGTGACATCTACCGGAGTGGCCATACAAATAAGCGCAGTTTCGGCGTCGGATTCGTGGTGGGAGGGAGACTTTGTCGCCAAGTATTGGCGTTCACGCCTGTGGACGATCGTCTCGCCGCTATCCGAATAAAAGCAACATTTTTTAATATATCATTCATCTGCGCCCATGCGCCGACAGAGAAGAAAGACGATGAGGTGAAAGACGCTTTTTATGGACAATTAGAACGCACATACGAGCGCTGCCCCCGCCATAATATAAAAGACGTGCTTCGCGACTTTAACGCCAGGGTGGACAAAGAAGGTGCTTTTTGGCCCTACAGTCGGAAAGTTCAGCCTACACAATGAAACTTCTCCTAATGGACTGAGGCTGATTGACTTTGCCGGTGCTCGAAACATGGTCATATCCAGCGCGAGGTTCATGCATAAAAAGATACATCAAGCTACATGGCTGTCCCCCGATCAAAATACTCGCTATCAGATCGATCACGTTTGATAGACGGACGGCATACCTCCAGTGTTTTAGATGTGAGCACGATCCGAGGACCTAACATCGACTCGGACCATTATCTCGTCGCAGACAAAATATGCACCCGTCTCTGCGCGGCTAAAAACCAAGGAACAAAAAACACAAGGAAAGCTAGACGTCGAAAGGCTGCAATCGCAACTCGACTCTCACACACAGCTCTTTGAGAGCACAACTCAGCCTGAAGGAATACAGGAGCTGTGGGAGCATATCTCAAAGCATTTCGTACTGCCACCGAGGAAAAATTGAGGTTACCCGCGGCCACGGAAAACCAACTGCTACAATGAAGAATGCCGCGTTGCAACCGAAAGAAAAGACGCTGCCTACAGGGCTACGTTAAAAGCGAGTGCAACAAGAGGAGTGTGTGAACGCTACGCGAGTTAAAAAGGGAAGCAAGATGCCTTTTAAGGAAGAAAAAAGCAGAGGCAGAAAAGCGTGAGTGCGAGGAGCCTGAGCTGCTAGCCACCAGGAATAACGCCCGAAAATTTTAGCAAAAAATTCGGCGACAGACGGAAGGTTTTAAGACCGGGCAAACTCCTGTAAGGACGAAAACGGCGACTTTGTAACTGATGTCCAGAGAGTACTTAGATTATGGAGGGAACACTTCTCTGCTCTCCTAAACGGAGACAACGATTTACCGCACAGAGATGACGAACCCAATCCCGCAATCGAATCGGATAAATGCCCCTGATTATGGCGAAGTCAGAATAGCAATAACCAGATTGAAAAACAACAAGGCCGCGGGCGCTGCACAGTGTTTCGTGTAGAACAAGCTAGCTGGACAAAAACAAAGTTCTTATTCCAAGAAAAGTGTAATGAGAAATGAAAGGAAACAAACAAAATAACGGGATTTTTGCTTTTTTTTGATATTTCTGCTCATATATATTGAGTAATTGAAGTAAGAAGGCAGGAGTGGCCGTAAAATGCATTGACTAATTTGCAAAATTCTTGTTGAATATTAAGCTTCATATTTCTTTTAAGTGAACACTTTATATAATTTTTTGATGGATTCTAAGCTCGAGGGTCAGCAAAATTTGTTAGTAGTAATTCCTTCAAAATTAGAGTATTTTCAATATATTTAACATTCCGTTATTAAGAAGAAAAGTATCTTTCTCTATATTTTTAAATTTAGGGACAAAAAAGTTACATACATCCGCGGACATCCGGGCTAAATTTTATATGTTATAGCCGCAAGTATTCTCTAATAGTCAAAAGAAAAAACCATTGCGATTCTTTGCACATCTATTTTAATGTAGATTTAGTTATCTCTACATATAAAATAGGATGTATGTACGTACCAGCTTCGACGAGATATTTGAACCTTTAAAGCTGATCTACAAAAGCCAAAACCAATTCCCAGGTACAGGAGAACAAACACGTAGCCTAAAACACACGCAAAATAAACGCGCAAGGTCAACAAGAGCACACCAAAAGCAAAAAGGCGAAGATCACTGACTTCAACCTGCCACAAACCTACCGCACCAGTCACCAAGGCATAAAAACAGGTACATACAAAACAATGCTAATGCAGGTATAACCACGCTGGAACGCTACGGAAAACAACCCCATTTGTTAGCATCTACGCCAATACCTGAATGTGATATAAATACTGCACAACTGATAACAAATCAGAACGATCAACGACACTTAAAATAGCAGCACAACATCATCATCTATTACCCTGTCGGAAAATCAACAACACAAAGCAGGTTAGTTATAACCGTACCAAGAACGGAGTTTTTTGACATTTGGGTTCAACATTCGAAGGAAACCAGATATAAAGAATTATTGAGTTTTGTTGTACTTAAGTACGATTTAAGCGAAGCAGCCGAGTATTAGATAAACAAGTTTAAGCTTACAAATATCGGCATATTCGTCGAAGCTGGATCAAAAGTGGAACACTTCTGGAAGACATAAGGAGCGATTTTTAAATAAAAACTCGGAGTGACTTTCGGGTCCAGACTTCACATTTACAATAACGGTGGATTCAAAGTGCTATCAGACCAGCCAACCACTTCTTCAGGTAACCTCGGCCCGGGAAGACGAAAGAAGGACTTTGTTAGCTGCAGTGAAAAAACCAAACGGGTCGAGTGGATGACCTCTTGCAATCTAGAAGTCCTGGTGAATTACTTTATGCGGCAGAAGTATCAACGCGTATGTCCGGCAACAGAAATGTTGCTAACATTATAAAAAAAATCACAGGAAACCACTCAAATATGCGGAACAAAGATGACATGTGAGCCAGATGCAATATGCTTGAGCAATGTAGAAGCTTTAGCATACTACGTAGATAGCAAGTCGACTACTCATAGGTACAAAACTACTCGGAAGTGGAGCATCAAGGCAGGCCATAAAGTTTATCCATCATTTTATAGTCTAAGAAAAGCTAAGGCAGAATGCTATCCAAAATGAAATTGATGTGGGTGAAACAACGTGCGGAAATTAAAGTCCAGTCCGTATTAGATAAAACGGTTGAGCGTTTATTTTTAGCAAATCAAAAGTTTTTGTTAGTTTATTACCTACAAACTTGACGTATACTTTAATCAGCAAGCGGGGTTGCGATGGAAGCTCTGACCATAGTACATATAAGCAAAAGTTTACATGCAGTTCTGACACTGATGAGTTTTTGTTTATATTTGCTTTCGTTCCTCTTCAATTACAGGATGAAAAAGGTAACATTGTTTGGCAGAATCCTCAAGCTTCTTCTACCATGTATGTCGTCCAATTAAATTTATTTTTTCTAAACAAACAAAAGATAACCTACCCTATAACTTTTTGTTGGATCAGGTTTTATTTAATTTAAATCTATGTCTTTTCTACTTTGTATGATACTTTACTTTTAAGTTTTTGTAATAAGTAATTTTCACATAATTAATTTAAATATTTACATTGTTATTATTATAATTGTAATTCACTTTTACATTCCTGACTGGTACTATAAAATAATTTTGTAAAAATTGTAGTTCCAGGATAAATACTCAAATAAATACAAAACATGTATGGACATATGTACAGTCACTCACATAAATAAGTAGACACCCCTTTTTGGACAATTCGTACAATTTTCGCTTTCGCAAATTTTTTTTTACTAATTTCCATAAGAAAATTGTCACGATCTATAATAAAAACTAAATTATATTTAAAAAATGTTTGAAAAATTCGACGAATTTCATATTTTAACTTATTTTCCTCCTCCTGCCTCCGTGGTGTGATGGTAACGTGCTCCGCCTATCACACCGTATGCCCTGGGTTCAACTCCCGGGCAAAGCAACATCAAAATTTTAGAAATAAGATTTTTCAATTAGAAGAAAATTTTTCTAAGCGGGGTCGCCCTCGGCAGTGTCTGGCAAGCGCTCCGATGTATTTCTGCCATGAAAAGCTCTCAGTGAAAACTCATCTGCCTCGCAGGATGCCGTTCGGAGTCGGCATAAAAACATGTAGGTCCCGTCCGGCCAATTTGTAGGGAAAAATCAAGAGGAGCACGACGCAAATTGGAAGAGAAGCTCGGCCTTAGATCTCTTCGGAGGTTATCGCGCCTTACATTTTATTATTTTAACTTATTTTCCAAAAGAAAATTTGTCACGATCTATATTAAAAACTAAATTATATTTAAAAAATGTTTGATGAATTCGACGAATTTTCATAAAAATTTTAATTTTTTCGAATTTCTAGAATTTTTTAGAGTATTGAGATTTGTAGTCCATTCAATTTAAGTACGATAAAGTAATATTCTTGACTCCTTTAAATTTTTTTGGATCTATGTTACTTATTCACATGAGGTACTGTATATGAAATAAGCAAATGTATGCATATGAAGTAAAATTTTGGAAAAAAATAAAAAAAAAGAACATATGGCTGAAAAAAATGACGTAGTTGTAATAAATGACTGCATATGAAACGGAAAATCTCATAAAATAATTTGTCCAGATAGCTTGTTCTACACGAAACACTGTGCGTCAGCACGATTTCTTTAAATCATTTGTGGCTAAGTGCTGGTCACGCACAAAGGCGACTAACAGTTGCTATCAATTATCTAGTAATAGTCATGACTCTCGTGGCACAGTTTTAACGATAGCATCAATGCTGGCTTATTGTTGATCGCGCCAAAGCGCGCCTTCAGTTTTTCGGCTGCTTCTAAGAGCTACAATCCCGGTGGGCGAACTGTAGCAATCCCGACCCACCAGTCGCATCCTGGCCCTTATACCATATGGCAGCACAGAAACTATAGGACTGCGACTTTGAACTCATACTTTCGCCGACGTCACTTTCTTAGGAGTTCTAGGTTTAGCTCCGAAGGCTTTCTGACGGGTGTTTGAAACATTAGGAATTAACTATCTGCCAACGATACCGCCCTCGACATCATAGGCAGTCTAAGTGGATACCACTGGTAACTCATAGGTGAAAAACCGTATAATCCTTGGCGCATCTACATAATTAAACTTACAAGGACCGTGGATAAAAGTTGTAAAATGTAGACCAAAATATGCAGACGTTTTGTTCGATAAATTTATTTCAACAGCCTTCGTTTCCGGCCTTATGATATAAGAGCTCATATGGATGACTGCTGGAGTTTTCAGACTAGCTCGGCTATCCCCTACGATATGGTAGCAGAACACCCGGTAATTTGTCTTGAGAAAGCTTTTGCTTCACCACTTGAGTGTCTTGCGAAGGATAAAGCCTAACCTGGTTAAAATATGTACCTACGTATCCACATTTGTAAGAGGAGCCGTCACGTGTAGGTCATACTTAAACATGGTTTTATAGGCTATATCCAATATGATTCACTTCATGGTACTAGTTGGGGATAGGGCCGCAAACTATAGGAAATATCAAACCGGGAGACTTGGGTGTTGAATGATGAAGTGTAAAATTCAAAATTAAGATTTCAGATGCTATTTTATAGTTAAGCAAATAAAGTGATTTTTCAAACCCTTCTCAAATGTGTTGAAGATATATGCAACTTAAGTGTGAGCTTGGAAACAATTCAAAGGAGAATTTAAAGGATTTTGCATCACTGATTTCGCTTATTCTTTCAGCCAATCGGGATATAAAATTCGGCATCTTTTTCGGGTAACATTCTTTTTATACTCAGTTGAGCAGAGTTCACAGAGTATATTATGTTTGATTGGATAACGGTTGGTTGTACAGGAATAAAGGAATCGAGATAGATATAGACTTCCATATATCAAAATCATCAGGATCGAAAAAAAATTTGATTGAGCCATGTCCGTCGTCCGTCCGTCCGTCCGTCTGTCCGTTAACACGATAACTGAGTAAATTTGAGGTATCTTGATGAAATTTGGTATATATGTTGCTGAGCAATCATCTCAGATCGCTATTTAAAATGAACGATATCGGACTAAAACCACGCCCTCTTTTTCGATATCTAAAATTCGAAAACCCGAAAAAGTGCAATAATCATTACCAAAGACGGATAAAGCGATGAAATTGGTAGGTGAGATTAACTATGACGCAGAACAGAAAATTAGTAAATTTGGACAATGGGCGTGGCACCGCGCACTTTAAAAGAAGGTAATTTAAAATTTTGCAAGCTGTAAATTTAGCAGTCGTTGAAAGTATCATGATAAATTTGGCAGGAACGTTACTCCTATACTATATGTACGCTTAATAAAAATTAGCAAAATCGGAGAAGGACCACGCCCACTTTTATTTTTTTAAAGTAAAATTTTAACAAAAAATTTAATATCTTTACAGTATATAAGTAAATTATGTCAACATTCAACTCCAGTAATGATATGGTGCAACAAAATACAAAATAAAAGAAAATTTCAAAATGGGCGTGGCTCCGCCCTTTTTCATTTATTTGTCTAGGATACTTTTAATGCCATAAGTCGAACAAAAATTTACCAATCCTTTTGAAATTTGGTAGGCATAGATTTATGACATTACTGTTTTCTGTGAAAATGGGCGAAATCGGTTGAAGCCAAGCCCAGTTTTATACACAGTCGTCCGTCTGTCCTTCCACATGGCCTTAACACGATAACTTGAGCAAAAATCGACATATATTTACTGAACTTAGTTCACGTACTTATTTCAAGGCACCTTATCTTGGAGTAAAAAACGAACGAAATCCGACTATGACACGCCACTTTCGATATCGAAATTACGAAAAATGAAAAAAATGCATGATGATGAAACGTGGTAATGGATTGGTTTATTGACGCAAATATAACTCTAGAAAAAACTTTGTAAAATGGTTGTGACACCCTACCATATAAGTAGAAGAAAATGAAATAGTTCTGCAGGGCGAAATAAAAAACCCTTGGAATCTTTGCAGGTATTACATATATAAATAAATTAGCGGTATCCAACAGATGATCTTCTGTGTCACACTGGTCCACATTTTGGTCGATATCTGGAAAAGGCGTCCACATATAGAACTACCACCACTCCCTTTTAAAACTCTAATTAATACCTTTCATTTGATAACCCATATCGTACAACAACGTATTCTAGAGTCACCCTGGTCCACCTTTATGCGATATCATGCGAAAAGGCAACCACCTATACAATACCACCACTCCATTTTAAACCCTCATTAATACCTTTAATTTGATACCCATATCGCACAAAAAATTCTACAGTCAACCTGATCACCTTATGGCGATATCACTAAATGGGGTCCACCTATAGAACTATGGCCCACTCCTCATAAAATACTCTTTAATGCCTTTCATTTGATACACATGTCATACAAACACATTCCAGGGTTTCCCCGGTTCATTTTCTTACATGGTTATTTTACCTTATGTTGTCACCATAGCTCTCAACGAGTATGTAATATTCGTTACACCCGAACTTAACCTTCCTTACTTGTTTAAAAACTTGAAGACAATTTGAAAATATGTCGACATTTTCGGACATTTTATTTAAATGCATGTTCTTATAATTTTTGAAAAAATTATGCGAAGTGAGCATTAATTTATTATATAACTTTCTTTAAGTGATTCA
>JARSSU010031954.1:0-15601 GCA_029619165.1 Eurosta solidaginis | reverse complement strand
ATACTCAGTTGAGCAGAGCTCACAGAGTATATTAAGTTTGATTGGATAACGGTTGGTTGTACATATATAAAGGAATCGAGATAGATATAGACTTCCATATATCAAAATAATCAGGATCGAAAAAAAATTTGATTGAGCCATGTCCGTCCGTCCGTCCGTCCGTCCGTCCGTTAACACGATAACTTGAGTAAATTTTGAGGTAACTTGATGAAATTTAGTACGTAGGTTCCTGAGCACTCATCTCAGATCGCTATTTAAAATGAACGATATCGGACTATAACCACGCCCACTTTTTCGATATCGAAAATTTCGTAAAACCGAAAAAGTGCGATAATTCATTACCAAAGACAGATAAAGCGACGAAACTTGGTAGATGAGTTGAACTTATGACGCAGAATAGAAAATTAGTAAAATTTTGGACAATGGGCGTGGCACCGCCCACTTTTAAAAGAAGGTAATTTATAACTTTTGCAAGCTGTAATTTGTCAGTCGTTGAAGATATCATGATGAAATTTGGCAGGGACGTTACTCCTATTACTATATGTACGCCTAATAAAAATTAGCAAAATCGGAGAAGGGCCACGCCCACTTTTAAAAAAAAATTTTTTTTAAAGTAAAATTTTAACAAAAAATTTAATATCTTTACAGTATATAAGTAAATTATGTCAACATTCAACTCCAGTAATGACATGGTGCAACAAAATACAAAAATAAAAGAAAATTTCAAAATGGGCGTGGCTCCGCCCTTTTTCATTTAATTTGTCTAGGATACTTTTAACGCCATAAGTCGAACAAAAATTAACCAATCCTTTTGAAATTTGGTAGTGGCATAGATTTTATGATGTTAACTGTTTTCTGTGAAAACGGGCGAAATCGGTTGATGCCACGCCCAGTTTTTATACACAGTCGTCCGTCTGTCCTTCCGCATGGCCGTTAACACGATAACTTGAGTAAATTTTGAGGTAACTTCATGAAATTTGGTATGTAGGTTCCTGAGCACTCATCTCAGATCACTATTTAAAATGAACAATATCGGACTATAACCACGCCCACTTTTTCGATATCGAAAATTTCGTAAAACCGAAAAAGTGCGATAATTCATTACCAAATACAGATAAAGCGACGAAACTTGGTAGATGAGTTGAATTTATGACGCAGAATAGAAAATTAGTAAAATTTTGGACAATGGGCGTGGCACCGCCCACTTTTAAAAGAAGATAATTTAAAAAAAAATTTTTTTAAAGTAAAATTTTAACAAAAAATTTAATATCTTTACAGTATATAAGTAAATTATGTCAACATTCAACTCCAATAATGACATGGTGCAACAAAATACAAAAATAAATGAAAATTTCAAAATGGGCGTGGCTCCGCCCTTTTTCATTTAATTTGTCTAGGATACTTTTAACGCCATAAGTCGAACAAAAATTAACCAATCCTTTTGAAATTTGGTAGGGGCATAGATTTTATGATGTTAACTGTTTTCTGTGAAAACGGGCGAAATCGGTTTATGCCACGCCCAGTTTTTATACACAGTCGTCCGCATGGCCGTTAACACGATAACTTGAGCAAAAATCGACATATCTTTAATGAACTTAGTTCACGTACTTACTTGAACTCACTTTATTTTGGTATGAAAAATGAACGAAATCCGACAATGACCACGCCCACTTTTTCGATATCGAAAATTACGAAAAATGAAAAAAATGCCATAATTCTATACCAAATACGAAAAAAGGAATGAAACATGGTGAGGTAATTGGATTGGTTTATTGACACGAAATATAACTTTAGAAAAAACTTTATAAAATGGTTGTGACACCTACCATATTAAGTAGAAGAAAATGAAAAAGTTCCGCAGGGCGAAATAAAAAACCCTTAAAATCTTGGTAGGTATTACATATATAAATAAATTAGCGGTATCCAACAGATGATGTTCTGTGTCACCCTGGTTCACATTTTGGTCGCGATCTGGAAAACGCCTTCACATATACAACTACCACCACTCCCTTTTAAAACTCTCATTAATACCTTTAATTTGATACCCATATCGTACAAACACATTCTAGAGTCACCCTGGACCACCTTTATGGCGATATTTCGAAACGGCGTCCACCTATAGAACTAAGGCCCACTCCCTTTTTAAAATACTCATTAACACCTTTCTTTTGATACCCATATTGTACAAACAAATTCTACGGTCACCCCTGGTCCACCTTTATGCCGATATCTCGAAACGGCGTCCACCTATGTAACTAAGGATTACTCCCTTTTAAAATACTCATTAACACCTTTCTTTTGATACCCATATTGTACAAACAAATTCTAGGGTCACCCCTGGTCCACCTTTATGGCGGTATCTCGAAACGGCGTCCACCTATGGAACTAAGGATTACTCCCTTTTAAAATACTCATTAACACCTTTCATTTGATACCCATATCGTACA
Source organism: Eurosta solidaginis (assembly GCA_029619165.1). Classification (NCBI taxonomy): domain Eukaryota; kingdom Metazoa; phylum Arthropoda; class Insecta; order Diptera; family Tephritidae; genus Eurosta; species Eurosta solidaginis. The sequence goes on along the minus strand of JARSSU010031954.1, from coordinate 13,154 downwards.
AACGCATTCTAGAGTCACCCTGGTCCACCTTTATGGCGATATCTCGAAAAGGCGACCACCTATACAACAACCTCCACTCCCTTTTAAAACCCTCATTAATACCTTTAATTTGATACCCATATCGTACAAACACATTCTAGAGTCACCCATGGTCCACCTTTATGGCGATATTTCGAAACGGCGTGCACCTATAGAACTAAGGCCCACTCCCTTTTAAAATACTCATTAACACCATTCGTTTGATGCCCATATTGTACAAACAAATTCTAGGGTCACCCCTGGTCCACTTTTGTGGCGATATCTCGAAACGGCGTCCACCTATGGAACTAAGGATAACTCCCTTTTAAAATACTCATTAACACCTTTCATTTGATAACCATATCGTACAAACGCATTCTAGAGTCACCCCTGGTCCACCTTTATGGCGATATCTCGAAAAGGCGACCACCTATACAACTACCACCTCTCCCTTTTAAAACCCTCATTAATACCTTTAATTTGATACCCATATCGTACAAACAAATTCTAGGGTCACACCTGGTCCACCTTTATGGCGATATCTCGAAACGGTGTCCACTTCTGGAACTAAGCATCACTCCCTTTTCAAATACCCATTAACACCTTTCTTTTGATACCCATATTGTACAAACAAATTCTAGGGTCACACCTGGTCCACCTTTGTGGCGATATCTCGAAACGGCGTCTACCTGTGGAACTAAGGATTACTCCCTTTTAAAATACTCATTAACACCTTTCATTTGATAACCATATCGTACAAACGCATTCTAGAGTCACCCCTGGTCCACCTTTATGGCGATATCTCGAAAAGGCGACCACCTATACAACTACCACCTCTCCCTTTTAAAACCCTCATTAATACCTTTAATTTGATACCCATATCGTACAAACAAATTCTAGGGTCACACCTGGTCCACCTTTATGGCGATATGTCGAAACGGCGTCCACCTGTGGAACTAAGCATCACTCCCTTTTAAAATACTCATTAACACCTTTCTTTTGATACCAATATTGTACAAACAAATTCTAGGGTCACACCTGGTCCACCTTTGTGGCGATATCTCGAAACGGCGTCTACCTGTGGAACTAAGGATTACTCCCTTTTAAAATACTCATTAACACCTTTCATTTGATACCCATATCGTACAAACGCATTCTAGAGTCACCCCTGGTCCACCTTTATGGCGATATCTCGAAAAGGCGACCACCTATACAACTACCACCACTCCCTTTTAAAACCCTCCTTAATACCTTTAATTTGATACCCATATCGTACAAACAAATTCTAGGGTCACCCCTGGTCCACCTTTATGGCGATATCTCGAAAAGGGCGTCCACCTATGGAACTAAGGATTACTCCCTTTTAAAATACTCGTTAACACCTTTCTTTTGATACCCATATTGTACAAACAAATTCTAGGGTCACCCCTGGTCCACCTTTATGGCGGTATCTCGAAACGGCGTCCACCTATGGAACTAAGGATTACTCCCTTTTAAAATACTCATTAACACCTTTCATTTCATACCCATATCGTACAAACGCATTCTAGAGTCAACCTGATCCACCTTTATGGCTATATCCCTAAATGGCGTCCACCTATAGAACTATGGCCCACTCCCTCATAAAATACTCTTTAATGCCTTTCATTTGATACACATGTCATACAAACACATTCCAGGGTTTCCCTCGGTTCATTTTCCTACATGGTTATTTTCCCTTATGTTGTCACCATAGCTCTCAACTGAGTATGTAATGTTCGGTTACACCCGAACTTAACCTTCCTTACTTGTTTATAACTGAAATTGATCAACAGAACATTTTCTACAAGGGTCTGAAAAGTTACAATGATCTGCCTATGGATATAAAAAGTTGCAACCAAATAACAGTATTTAAAACAAAATTATATGAATATTGTAAAACCTTAGCTATAAGATAAAAAACTGTAATATTTTCAAATTTACGAATTAGGCTTGTGGCCGTAATAAATAAATAATCTAATCATCTAATCTAAGATTCAGTTTGAGAAGACCGCAGCAGTGAACAACTGGAGTGCTGAAGATAAAGTTGCTGCACTATTCGCGGCATTGAAAGGATCTGCTGCCGAAATCCTACAGACTATTCCCGAGGGAGAGCGGAACAACTACGAAACATTGATGAGCGCTCTAGAGAGGCGATACGGAAGCGAACACAGGAAGCAGATACACCAAATAGAGTTGCAAAACCGCTACCAAAAAGCTAATGAGACTTTGCAGGAGTTTGCCTCGGATGTTGAAAGGTTGGCTCATCTCGATAATGCGGACGCACCCGTGGAATGCACCGAGAAGGTAAAAATCCAGAGTTTTATAAATGGCATACGGGACCTGGAAACGAAGCGAGCTACATACGCAAACCCAAAGCTGACATTTGCTGAAACGTTATCACATGCATTGACTCAGGAAATGGCCTCACTATTGAGTAAACCAGCATACAAAGCTCATCGTGTGGAAGTAGAAAGGCCAGAGTGGGTAGAGACAATTTTGGAAGCACTGAAGGGATCTCAACAGAAGAATGCCGGAGTTATTAAATGTTTCAAGTGCGGCAACCCAGGTCACATTGCACGACATTGCGATCTTGGTCCTAATAGTTCCAACAATGTGGGTGGCCGTAAACGCAAAGCTGGCGGAAATTATCAAGAGCGTGTCGGATGTAAAGAACGAAAACTGGCCCCGGCTATTGAATGTCCTGTGATATCTGTGTCGCAGATTGGAAGGAAATCAAGCAGTCTTACCATCAGAGGGAATGTGGATGGTAAAGAGGATGTAATGACTGTAGATATGGGGGCATCTCATTCCTTGATTCGATCTGATTTGGTCTACAGGAGAGTAAAGTCATTACCTGGAGCAAGGTTGCGTACGGTCACAGGCGAGTATAATCAAGTCCAAGGCGAAGTGGTATGTGAGGTATTAATTGGAAAAGTCATGGTTGATGAAGTCATATTGGGAGTGGACTTCTTGGTTCACCATGACATCAGGATCGATATGCGGAGAAAAATTATGCGCTATAAGAACCAGGACATACCACTTAACTTAAGTTTGGAAAAAGGGTTCAGCAGTAATCGGGTACTGGTGGGAAAGACTCGACAAAGACCACGAAAGTCAAAGGCAAAGGTTGATAGATCGAATGGGCGAAATAAATCAAAATCAAAACCACCTGCGAGAGAAACACTGGCATTGACAACACCTAAAAACGCAGGAAAACGAAGCAACGAATTTCCGAGAAAGAATGCGAGGGTAGTTTCAAGCCAGAGCGCACTACTGTGGGGAAACGTGGGAACGATACTGATTATGCAAAGCAAATCCGTCCAGCGCAAGCTCTTCAAAGTAGTTCATCGGCCAAACAACAGAGTGTGAAGGAACGAGCCAGGGTATTGAGTGGTACGATGAAACACAGGTACCATGAGAACAATAAATCGAAAGGTTTCTTGGCGGGAGATTTGGTACTCTTATACAACCCCCACCGGCGGAAAGGTGTTCCATCCAAATTTCGGTGCAGTTGGGAAGGCCCGTACAATGTTGTGAAGAAGATCAGTGATACCATCTACCGCATACAAAGCATTGAGAAACCACGGAGTAGAAGAGTGGTACATTTGACGATGCTAGCAGCGTTTAGATCGAGAGATTTGTCTGATCGGGACAATCAGACTTAGGTGGAGGACAGTGTCACGAATATTAGCAATATTAAGGAGTGCTGCCGTCTCTAAGCCGATGCTAAGTAGTGACGTGAATGCACATCAATAATTCAATCATTATGTATCTACATAAACGAAACAATAACTGCGTCTACATATATGTACCATGTACGTATACGAGCAGCGGAGAGTCAATGCACTAACACATGCATATATCTGAGATACTCCTATAAGTATGCAATGAGAAAAACTATAAAATTGTGCAATTGTAGTTATAGCTGAGAAGTTTGAGAGCTCATGGACAATGCTAGTGGATTCTAGAAAATGCGAATGTTAAAATCAAAGAGTATAAAAGGCGACAGATGTAGAGGCGCTGTAATTCAGTTTGCTTTGAGTTGTCAAGCAGTTTCGATTAAGACGATATCTAGCGAACAATATCAGTATTATTTTGAATAGTAGAGTTTCATTGAGCTTTCAATCAGTATGGTTATTAAGCAAGCTATTCGTTGCACAGTTTGAGTGTTATTGTGAAGTATTTTAATAAAGACCATTTTTCCATTATTCAATATTGGAGTTATTTATTCAACAGTTTTAGTGATTCGAACTTAGCAAAAGTGCAAATAAGAGGATTGCAAGTAAATTCGTTACAATATTGAAACTCTAAACAAGGGTTGTTCATTTCATTTGCTAATTTACTTCACAAGGGACAGAAAATGTAAATATTTAAATTTTGCATACCACTTCAACAAATACTCTTGTAATTCCACCAAGATGCGAAGTTTTTCGTGTTTTTAATTTGAAACATTCTACAATTCCAGTTTTCGTAGATTCGCATGAACGGTTTTTTCACATCAAAATGTATCATTGATACAAAAAATCCAATTATAAAAGTTATCAACACCACCGACGAGGTCAAGTACGTAAAAGATTTCAATATTAAAACTGAAGACATAAAAAACTTCAATGCCTATCGTACTAATGATACACCGATCGATTCAAAACGCATAGAAGAGCTCAAATAAATTTTAGCAAAACAAATGCCTTCTTATGGTAAAAAGAAATTACTTGATTTATGTTTGAAATATTCTGATATTTTATGCACTAAAACCGACTTAATGACGCTTAATAATTTCTACGAACAAAAACTTAGATTAAATGACAAAACTCTTGTCTATATTAGAAATTACCGTTTGCCATACACGCAACGTAAAGAAATAAATAAACCAGTTGGAAACCTATTACAGAATGATTTAATCGAACCTAGCTTTTCAAATTATAACCATCCTTAATTTTGGTACCGAAAAAAGATCCAAAAGGCAAAAAGTCGTATCGTATGTGCGTAGATTTCAGAGCTGTCAATAAAAAGCTTATAGCCGACACATTTCCTTTAGCCCGAGTAGATGACTTCCTCGGCAGAGCCAAATACTTTTCAACTTTAGATCTTTCTTCTGGTTTTCACCAAATACCCCCTACAGATGTAACTTCTTTCAGTACATATCGAGGAGCTTTTCGTTGGAAAGTTTTACCTTTCGGGTTACATACAGCACCAAACTCTTTTTAAACGGTTTTATTAGGCTTGACTTGACAGGCATGCAAGGCCGTTGTGAACGAATTTTGTAACTGAATTTTAGGTAACTTCCCGATAAGCTACAAGCTTGAAACTTGGAATATAGCTCAGAACCCGATGACAATGCAATAATAAGAAAAAAATCGCCGCATATTTGGAACACATAATACATACAAGAATAGAAAGCGACCTATGAAAAAAATCGCCGCTAGGTGGCGCAAGGATCGAGATATTCACAAAAATCGTATTTGTGGTCCGATTTGGCTCATATTTGGAACATATAATAAATATAAGAATAAAAAGCAACATATGAAAAAAATCGCCGCTAGGTGGCGCAAGGATCGATATATTCACAAAAATCGTATTTGTAGTCCGATTTGGCTTATATTTGGAACACATAATACATACAAGAATGAAAAGCGACCTATGAAAAAAAATCGCCGCTAGGTGGCGCAAAGATCGAGATATTCAAAAAAATCGTATTTGTGGTCCGATTTGGTCCATATTTGGAACACATAATACATAGATGAATAGAAAGCGACCAAAGTCTTTGGAAGGATTATGTATTGAGGACTTAGATTGTATCAAATTGTCAGGAAAGATTCCTTGTAATAATAAGTCACTAAATGAACTAAATAGAATGAGAAACAATAGGCAATTAAATAAAGGCTAAACACTTGAAAATAAAATAATTAAAAAATAATTTTTTAAGTTAAGCGATTTTATTGAAAACAATATTTACATGAAGTAATAATAACACTTAAAGCTAGAAAATAATTAGGTAGGTCCTAGGTACTAGTCATCACACTCCTCACCAATCTAGGGCGTTGATCAGACAATTATATAAAAGCGTTGGACGCGTCAAATTTCTATTGATAGTCATATATAAGACCAACCTTAATCAGGTTATGCTACGTCTCACATTTTTAGAAATTTCACGCACCCAACGCTTTTATTTAATTATCTGATCAACGCCCTAGATTGATGAGGAGTGTGATGACTAGTACCTACGACCTACCAAATTATTTTCTAGCTTTTAGTATTATTATTAGTTCATGTAAGTATTGTTTTCAATAAAACCGTTTAACTAAAATTTTTTTTAATTATTTTATTCTCGTATGATGTCAATAGCATTTTCAGGCATTTCGCCAAATCAGGCTTTTATGTATATTGACGACGTTGTCGTCATTGGTTGTAGTGAGATACACCACCTTCAGAATTTAGAAAAAGTTTTCGAAACCTGTAGAAAGTTTAATTTAAAGGTAAATTCCAACAAATGCAATTTCCTTCGTCCCGAAATAACTTTTCTAGGCCATAAAAGTATGTCAAAAGGTTTGCGCTGAGCCAAAAGACGAAGATGCGGTGAGGCGATTTGCCGCATTTGCAAATTACTACAGGCGATTTATAACCAATTTTGCGTCTCTGGCAGCGCTTTTAAATCGTTTAAATCGAAAAAAAGTTGAATTTGTTTGGGATGAAGCATGCGAAAACGCGTTCGAAAAATTAAAACTTGCATTAATTTCTCCTCAACTTCTACAATACTCTGACTTTACAAAAGAATTTATAATTACAGTAGATGTTTCTAAGAGTGGGTGTGGTGCTATATTGAGCCAAAAGCATGGTGATAATAATTTACCTATTTGTTTCGCGTCAAAATCTTTTAATAAAGCCGAACAGAAAAAGCAATTATCGAATTAGAACTCCTAGCAATACATTTCGCTATAAAGCATTTTCGTCCATGTGTTTACGGTACAAACTTCACATAGACCACTAGTTTAACATGAAAGACCTTCAGTCTAAACTTTCTAGAATTCGATTAGAACTGTCAGAATATAAATTTACAATTGAATATATAGAAGGAAAATTCAACGTTGTGGCTGATGCTCTTTCACGCATTAGTATAGACGAAATAAAAGAATCTACAAAGCATGTTGTAGCAGTCCAAACGCGATCACAGACTAAACAAACGGAATTACAAAATAAACACGATAATTTAAATGATACATTTTGCGAAACGCTCAATGTACAAGTTTACGACAAATTTTCATAAAAAGATACCGCGAATAAAGTCGATTATACAATTTAATAAAAATAATGAGATCTCCTCCCATACACAAATTTATGCGCATTTAAAACATAAAAAGCTAAACTTGCTTAATTTTGTGAATGCTAACAAAAAAAAATTTAGATGAGTTATTTTCGAGGCTTGAAAAAGCAGCCGGCAGTCACTATATTGTGACGAATATTAGGAACACTAAGGGCTACTATCATCTCTAAGCCGACACTAAACAGTCATTTGTCTGTACATAAACAAATCAATCATTATGTCTACACATACTTATGTACATACAGCAGCGGAGAGATATGCACAAACACATGCATATATCTAAGATACTTAAAAAGGGATGCAATCATTATTACTCACATATACGCAAACATATGGCTTTGCGAGAGACTATAAACTTTAAATTCACATGCATATATATGGGATACTCACAAAAGTATGCAATCTTCAGCGAACTAGTAAATTCTAGACGGAGAAACGCCTAGAAATATGCGAACGAGGAAAACGAAGAGTATAAAAGCAGCACAATCTGAGGCCTAATCAATCAGTTTGATTTAATCACGCTATTGGTTGTGAAGTGTATTGTGAAGTACTTTCAAGTAGTCTAATAAAGACCGTTTTTGCATTATTGAATATTGGAGTTATTTATTCAACAGTTTAGTGATTCGAACAATAGCAGAAGATTTGGAATAAGCGGAATTTGACTAAATTCGTTACAATTGGTGTCAGAAGAGGAATTGTTGAATAATTCCAGAGGACAACAAGGACATGGCAAAGTTAAGTGAATTAAGTATCTAGCGATTGAAAAAGGAGTTGGAGAACCGTGGGTTGAGTACAACCGGCAATAAAATCGAACTTCAAGCACGGTTACGAGACGCTATGGAGTCAGAAGGAATTAATGTTGAACAGTACGTCTTTCATTTTGATAGCGACGAGACAACAACAAAAATGGAAGAGATAGTTACGCAGACAGTTACGAGCACAGACTTGAACATGATTTTGGCTGCAATATCTGCTCAAACATCGACAGTGTCATCTCTGTTCAAGCAAATAATGTTAATCTAAGTTAAATTACCCTGTATATAAAATTAGCAAGTAGATGGCACTGAAATGTGTATATGTATGTACATCATACTTTTCGGCCCATGCCGCTACACTCTGTTTTTTCTTCATACAATATATAATTTTGCAAATCAGCTATGCAGCGCGCTGTTAATAATATTTTTAGTATTTTTGCTTTTGCTAAGTCAGCTAAATAAAAGTCTTTTGTAAAACAGTAATAATTACTAAGTAAGAAATAAACAGCCACTTCAAACGGACTAAGCAATCTTCTTTTTCTTTTTCTTGCCGAGAAAATACTGTAACAGGTTATGGGTACCAGTTTACGCAAGTTATAAAAACAAGAAAAGGAAAACTTACAAATAAGAGTTCTCCACGTGTTGCGTTTTTTTTCTTTTAATATGGAACTGGCAAAACACATCAAACCTCTGACTGGCGAAGCAGATTGACCAATCTGGAAAAGGAAGGTGCGAAATTTGCTAGATTAACATGAAGGTGCTCTAGATGCAATTGACGGCAAACTGGTGAAACCACAGCTCTTGGAAGAAGGTGCATCAGAAAGCGAAGTCAAGAAACACAAGCAGGAGAATGATTTGTACCGAAAGGCAAACAGTTATGCAAAATCCATGATTTCGAGTTCAGTAGCAGACGTCGTTTATCAAAAAATAATGGATAAAGAGACAGCGCACGAGGCGTGGGAAGCACCTAAATTAAATTTTGAAGCATCGTCAAAAGATCAACTGTTTAAAATATGTACAGAATTTTTTGCATTTGATTGGAGTAATGGCAAAGATGTTTCGACGCACGTTGCTAAGTTAAGAAACCTATGGAACGAACTAAATAATGGTTTGAGATTAAAAATGAGAACGAACTTCCCGGCCTTATTCTAGTTTGTAAAGTTTTGCAAATTTTGCCTAGTGGCTTCGAGAATTTCAGATCCAGTTGGATGCTATTGTCGAAGAATGAAGAAAGAACGTTTGAACAACTGATTACGCAGTTATGCATGTACGAAAGACATTTTAGAAAGGCCACTGGGCTCATCACCGGAGAAACACTTTTTGTGAAAAGCGGAAAAGTTAAGCCAGAAAGAGGATCACAAAGGTCAAAAGAGAACGACATTTGTAACTATTGCAAAAAGAAGGGACATTGGGTAACCACATGCAAAAAGTGGATTGCTGATGGACGACCGCCAAAGAACGCCCCTCAGAGCATTGCATTAGTTACCAATGTAGCCCTGTGTACAATCAGTGAAGAAATTCATCAAGTTGAGACTAGTTCATCGGGATGGTGGATTGACAATGGAGCCACGAGACATGTAACGAACTGCCCGGACCAATTCGTCGAGTTCCAAAAGTTGCATGATCCCCATGTCATCATCGCCCCTGGAAAAGAAGCTCTCAAAGCTGTTGGAAAAGGAACTATTCAAGTTACATCATTTATTGAAGACAACACAATAAATATGACCTTAGCCGAAGTCTAGTATTTTCCAAAAATTTCTAAAAATCTCTTTTCAGTTTTAGCAGCTCAAGACAGAAATGAAAATAGCAGATTTCATTCGACTTCAACCAAATGCTGGCTGGAGGCAAATGGGAAAACCGTGCTGTGCGGAAATCGTGAGAGAGGTGGAACTCTGTACAAGGCAGCTATTGAACCATTCATTGCTGAAAACGTAGAGAGAGTCAGTATTGCTGAAGCAGGAAGCTCGACGCTGCAGTTGTATCACGAGAGGTGAGGTCACCAGACAGGCGACACGTAAGAGATATGCTCAAGAGAGAGTTGGGCATCACAGTTAAGCTAGAACGAGAAATATGTGAACCCTGTGTTTTTGGCAAAGCACATCGTCTACCATTCGGCACTAGAGTAAAGGCTAAGAAGGCAGGCGAACTCGTTTCCACTGATGTTGTAGGCCCATTTTGTGAATCGTTTACAAGGCACGATTTCTAGTTGTTTTCAAGGACAGCTACACCAAGTTTTGTTATGGTTTTGCAATTAAATAAAAATCAGATGTGAAAACTGTTTTTAAGGCAGTTTATAGCACACGCAAAGACTATTGGGCACAATATTCAGGAACTACTTAGTGATAACGGCGGAGAGTTTGATTGCGAAGAAGTAAAAAGTTTTCTAGCAGAGAACGGAATCGTACATAGACTAACAGCGCCATACACACCACAGCAAAATGGCGGTAGTGAGCGAGAAAATCGAACGATTGTCGAGATGGCAAGGACATTTAAGTATTCAAACTGTGAAGCTAAATTTCCAGATGCAATATGGGCGGAGCTAGTGACGTCAGCTATTTACATTCTTAATAGACCCGGAAAAACATCAGAAGAAGGAGTCAGCCCCTTCGAACTATGGATGAAGAAGAAGCCAAGAATCAACATTTGCGCATCATTGGGTCCTCATGCTATGTGTATGTACCAGCAGAGAAGAGAAAGAAAATGGGTAAGAAGGCAGAAAAAGGATTCCTAGTAGGGTATGATGGAGATGAGCGGTATCGAATTTACATTCCGAGCAATAACAAAGTAATCCTATCGAGAGATGTTCAATCCACGAAAGGCCCAAAGAATGTGAAAGTGTAGTCAAGCTGCCAATAAAGGACACCGATAAAGACGATCAAGATCAAATACAAGAAGATGAAAGTGACGACGGTTTTGGGGCAAAGACCGATGAAAAGATGACAGTGAGCCACTAAACGGCGCTGAAGAACAGTCTGGGAATGAAGAACAGTCTGAAAGTGACTTTGAAGAACAAGCGCAGCAGACACCCGAACCGACCCCAAGACAAACGCCCGACCGCGAATATTGAGGAGAAGAGGAGTATCGAACCTTAAAGCACCTTAAAGCAGAGCACAGAGGCAGAGCAGCAAGTAACACAAAAAAGCTTAAAGCAAAAAGCAGACATGCCCAAGAAAACATCTTGAAGATTATGCTAATGATTGTGTAAGGAAGTTCACAAAAACCAATTGACCACGGCCCCAGAACCCATAAACACAAACGACCTGATTACCCTTTGAAAATGCTCTAAAAGAGTGAGGATCAGTAGAAGTGGGCAAAAAAAGCCATGGATCCGCGAAATTGCCTCGTTTTAAAAAAAAAAAAAGAAAATAAAACTAACTACTTCTTTAAACTTGGACTTTAAAACCAGAATGCCATCAAGGTCCGAGGTGCAAGAAGCAACCTAGCACAACAACTCCAGAAGCAACTCTCATACACTCAACCAACAACTTTCCACTGCAAAATTCCGGTCTTTTCTTTTTTCTTTTTCTTTTCCTTGGGTCTTTTTTTTTTTTTTTTTTTTTTTTTTTTTCTTTTTTTTTCTCCTTCTCTGGCCTTCCTCTTCCTTTTTTTCGGTCTTCTTTTTTTTTTTTATTTTTTTTTTTATTTTTCTTTTTTGCCAATCAATTCGGGTCTTTTTTTTTTTTTTTTTGTTTTTTTCTTTTTTCCTTTTTTTTTTTGTTTTTTTCGGTCCTTTCTTCTTTTTTTTTCAGGATAAAAAAAAAAAGAAAAATCCGGATGGAAGCAGCATCATCCGAACAAAATATAAAGGAAGGTTGGGATCGTTAGTTAAGGGCTTCAAAATTTTTTTCAAAATCCACGGGTCAAAGGCACAATCGATACAGTTTGATTACAGACATAACAGCGAAACCGTTCGAGGGGAGTCCAGTAGCAGCACAACAAAAGCAGCACAATGAATAGAGCACATTCCGTTCAAATACTTAGCATACAGCACAGCAAGTGAGGAGGATGCATTTATAAATAAACACACATTTTGATGTATCACAAACACTAGCAATCACAACAAACAACACACCAACCAGGCCCTTTTGTAAATACGGTGAGCATAGTCTTTCGAAGCTCGAAGAGGGGAGAGAAGAGAGTAGAGAGAAGAGAGCGAGCTAGCGCTAGCTTTCGCTCAGAAGATAACCGTGTTTATATGAAACAGCCCATAGGGTATGGGACGGTACCGAAACAAAGTATGGTGAGGTTGTTTTTGCAGAGGAATGCCTATTAAAATGTCTCCGACAAGCAAAAAACAAAGAAAGTGCAAAGCACCTAGAGATGCGGACAAACGTATCAATTATTAATTTTTTATTTTAAATTAATTGTGGGTTCGAGGAGTTTGACATTTCGTCCGCAAACATTTTTGAACTTTTAAAAAACTGACTTTCTTTTTTCTTTCTTTTTCGTCGCAAATGATTTTACAGGACATTATTTTATTTTTATTTTTCCACGGGGTCAACTATAAGTTGGTTATTGAATAAACATTGAATCTATTAGATCCATTTAGGACGGAATACAAAAACGAATTATTCTCTGAATTGGACAAAACTTTTTAAAAAAGATTGATCATGATTTTCTGAACAAACAGCTTACCAACCATGAAAACTGTTGGTACTGTTGAAAGGAGAAATCATAAGAGTCTTTTATTACAATAAAAAAACGGGTAATACTACGTGCATATCTAAAAAACGAAAACCGTATTCGATTGTAATAGAACATATTTGATTATCCTTCAACATTTTTAAAAAAAAAAAAAATAAACAAATACTACTTCAAGTATTCGGTTTTTGATAATAAATTACTACTTACTACTAACCTCTCCTTTTAGTTTAATTGAAATGGTTTGGAAAATCTCTACAATGCCACATGAATTGCAAAAAGAACAATTGATCCGATTCCGATCTGAACGTAGAAATTACAACAAAAGAGCTAAGTTTTAGAATAGAAATGGCAAAAAAATAATCACATAAAATCTCAAATGCCAAAAAAAAAAAGAG
>JARSSU010031953.1:0-30532 GCA_029619165.1 Eurosta solidaginis | reverse complement strand
ACTTATATTCCAATGCAAACGAAACAAGTAAGGAAGGCTAAGTTCGGGTGTAACCGAACATTACATACTCAGTTGAGAGCTATGGAGACAAAATAAGGAAAATCACCATATAGGAAAATGAACCTAGGGTAACCCTGGAATGTGGTTGTATGACATGTGTATCAAATGGAAGGTATTAAAGAGTATTTTAAGAGAGAGTAGGTCATAGTTCTATGGATGGACGCCATTTAGGGATATCGCCATTAAGGTGGACCAGGGGTGACTCTAGAATGTGTTTGTACGATATGGGTATCAAATGAAAGGTGGTAATGAGTATTTTAAAAGGGAATGGGCTTTAGTTCTATAGGTGAACGCCTTTTCGAGAAATCGCCATAAAGGTGGACCAGGGGGTGACTCTAGAATATGTTTGTACGATATGGGTATCAATGAAAGCTGTTAATGAGTATTTTGAAAAGGAGTGATCCTTAGTTCCATAGGTGGGCGCCGTTTCGAGATATCGCCATAAGGTGGACCAGAGGTGTCTCTAGAATGTGTTTGTACGATATGGGAATCAAATGAAAGGTGTTACTGAGCATTTTAAGAGGGAGTGGGCATTAGGTCTATAGGTGGACGCCTTTTCGAGATATCGCCATTAGGGTGGGCCAGGGGTGACTCTAGAATGTTTGTACGATATGGGTATCAAACGAAAAGTGTTACTGAGCATTTTAAGAGGGAGTGGGCATTAGGTCTATAGGTGGACGCCTTTACGAAATGTCGCCATTAGGGTGGGCCAGGGGTGACTCTAGAATATGTTTGTATGATATGGGTATCAAATGAAAGATGGTAATGAGTATTTTAAAAGGGAGTAATCCTTAGTTCTATAGGTGGACGCCTTTTCGAGATATCGCCATAAAGGTGGACCAGGGCTGACTCAAGAATTTGTTTGTATGATATGGGTATCAAATGAAAAGTGTTACTGAGCATTTTAAGAGGGAGTGGGGCTTAGGTCTATCGGTGGACGCCTTTTCGAGATATCGCCATTAAGGTGGACCAGCGGTGACTCTAGAATGTGTTTGTACGATATAATTTTAAATTACCTTGTTTTAAAAGTGGGCGGTGCCACGCCCATTGTCCAAAATTTTAGTAATTTTCTATTCTGCGTCATAAGTTCAACTCATCTACCAAGTTTCGTCGCTTTATCGGTCTTTTGTAATGAATTATCGAACTTTTTCGGTTTTTCGAAATTTTTGATATCGAAAAAGTGGGCGCGGTTATAGTCCGATATCGTTCATTTTAAATAGCGATCTGAGATGAGTGCTCAGGAACCTACATACCAAATTTCATCAAGATACCTCAAAATTTACTCAAGTTATCGTGTTAACGGACGGACGGACGGACGGACGGACATGGCTCAATCAAATTTTTTTTCGATCCTGATTATTTTGATATATGGAAGTCTATATCTGTCTCGATTCCTTTATATATGTACAACCAACCGTTATCCAATCAAACTTAATATACTCTGTGAGCTCTGCTCAACTGAGTATAAAAAACATCGGTACTTTAAGGCTTGGACAATTTAATGTCACCATATTAACATCATATTGGCACAGTCCGTGGTGACAATAATTTACACTCCCTAATAGTTATACATAACTAGACCTGTATACATAAAAATAAATACCTTAAAAAATATATATAAAAAACATACCTATATGACAAAATCTCTGCTGGGCATTTTAAAGGCTTATCCGCTGCTTACGCTAGCATCGAAACATCGTCTTGAGTTGACTCGGAGTTTTCACCAAATCACCAATCCGAACATTATACAAGGTGATAAAATCAAGTTAGTCTACAATCAAAACCCTATTATCCAAATAATCTTTCGAAATCACATTTCATGGTTATACATCCCTCACCCGTTATAGTAAACTACACACGTCAGTCCGGAATTTAATAACCGTTTTAGTCTTCAAAGTATTCACTCCCGATAACCATGGCTACTGGTTCAGTCACCACGGCAGTGTTCATATTCCGTTCGAATGATTTAATGAACTTCTGTTCCCGTTATGAAAAAGAAGACCCCGAGGAGAATACCGATACATTGCTGGAAGTTAAACTCCAGGATTTAAATACGCGTTGGGAGATGTTACAAACATCTTATAGGACCGTTTGTCTTACCGACGAGAATGAAGTGCCCACCGATTTTAAGGAAGAAGCCACCAACAAATTCCAAGTGTGTACTGACAGCTTCTATATATGCAAATCTCAAATGCTTAATCAGTTAAAGCTTTTCCATGGAAGCAGTTCCGATAAAAACGTCACCACTAGACCGTCCACTTCTTTGGTAGATAACTCTACTCCCTGCATCAAAGTTCCACCATGCGATACCCAAGTTTTTTATGGCAGTTATGAGGAATGGCCAAGCTTCCGCGACATGTTCACAGCGGTATATCTTAATCACCCAAAGCTTACTCCCGCACAAAAACTGTTTCATTTACGGAATAAAACCAGGGGAAACGGCAGGAACAATTGTTAAACAGTACAGACTCTGCGACGAAAATTTGTCTCTTGCCTGAGAGGCTCTTAGAGCCCGCTTTGAAAATAAACGAATATTAATCGACAACCAGTTGAAGACCCTTTTCAACATTGCCCCTGTCACGACAGAAAATAGTGAGGGTATTCAACAGATTCAGAGTACAATCAATGACTGCCTTTCGTGCCTACAATTTCAAGGAGTTTCGGTCGCCGAATGGGATCCTATCTTAATTTATCTATGCTCCACAAAACTCCCTGAAGAAACCCTTTCTCTCTGGGAACAGTCCCTGAAGTCTAGGAAAGAACTCCCCGACTGGCCCCAAATGGACGCATTCCTTACTAGTCGTTACGAAGTGGTGGAACGATTAAATAACTACAGGGCCTCTAAATCTCGCAATTCTCTCCCTGCGAAAACTCCACCCAGGATACAATCTTATCATTCCCAAGAACAGTTTGCTGTCACCTGCAAACTTTGCAATAACAATCACACTTTAAGGTCCTGTCCCGAATTCCGAAGCCTGACAGTCCCTGACCGTATCGAGTTCGCCGAGCAAAATGGGTATTGTACCAATTGCTTGGCGTATAATCACACACTCACTCACTGTAAAAGTTTGTTCCGATGTCTGCATTGTAGACAATCTCATCACTCCATGTTTCATCCTAGTTCAACAACCAGAGCGGGTGGCAAGCCAACCGTCAAAAATCCAAAACCAAAATCAACCAAAAATCAACACCCCTGTTACACATCCAATCTACCGCATCATCAAATCCCTCTCGGCACCCGATCTTCAACCTAACCGAACACCAGTACGAGGAATCACCAACCACATCTGCTAACAGGGACTATTACATCCAAGCGAACTTCTCCGCGAACCACGAGAAGACGCTACTTCCCACCGCCCGTGTGCAAATCGAGCATTTGGGCACACTTTTCACCTTAAGAGCCTTAATTGACCAAGGCTCGCAGAAAACCTTCATATCAGAAAAGGTCCAAAAAATTTAAACCTCCCTACTTATTGCGCGGATTTTTCAGTCACCGGAATGGGAGGATTTATTGTACAAAACGCCGATAGAGTTTGCCAATTTACCCTCGTCTCCAAGAGATGTCACACCAGAATTAATACAAAAGCGATAGTACTTCACAAGTTGACCAGCTTCTTACCAACATTCTCCCTACCAGAACACAATCTTCTAGAACTAAAAGACCCCATGCAATCCACGCGCTGCACCACTGTCCGCACACACGCCGTGGAAGTATCCAATGAAAATCTCAACTCCCAGCTGAAGCGCTTCTGGGAACTCGAGGAACTCCCCGAAGCCCACGTGCCCTCCGAAGAAGATGCATTTTGCGAAAAATTTTACCAAGATACCACTGTTAGGCGCAGCGATGGTCGATATGTAGCTCGGTTGCCATTTAAATCCGGATTTCCATCAAATATGACTTTAGGACCTTCTCGTACCCAAGCTTTGCGACAAGCAATCAGAATGGAACATACGCTGAGAAAAAATCCCAATCTAAAAGAAGAATACAATCGCGTACTAGAAGAGTACTTAGTTCTGGATCATATGATTCAAATCACTCCTGATGAAATACAGAAAAATGGAACATATCTATCGTATTATCTCCCGCACCACTCGGTTCTCAAACCAGAAAGTAAATCCACAAAACTTCGCGTCGTTTTTAATGCTTCTAAATCAACGGCGTCTGGTATTTCACTCAATGATATACTCCATATCGGTCCTACCTTACAAACAGATCTCCTATTTGTCATATTGAATTGGCGCTTGTACCAGTATGTTTTTAATGGGGACATACAAAAGATGTACCGACAAATTCTTCTTCAGGAAGATGATCAGCCCTACCAACGTATTGTGTTTCGTAGAAATAACGATAGCCAATTCTCGGACTTCGCTCTGAAGACTGTGACATTCGGCGTCAATTGCGCGCCGTATTTGGCCATTCGCACTTTTCATCAATTGGCAAACGATACAAAAGATTCCCATCCTTTAGCTGGAAAGATTTTGAAGAAAGAAACGTATGTCGACGATGTATTATCGGGAGGACACGATATCTCATCATGCTTAAAAGCTCAAACCGAACTTACTGTTTGTTTTCAGCCGGGTTCCCACTTAGGAAAATAACGGCAAACCATCCGCAATTTCTAACCACGTTCCCGCCGAACATCTGTTAGACTCCTATTTTTTAAAGTTCGATTGCTCAAGTTCTACCAAAATGCTGGGCATCCAATGGAACGCATTGGCCGATTCGTTATCATATTCGATAGAATGTCTGGAACCCTCTTCCAGTGCCACAAAAAGACAAATTTTATCTTCAGTCTCGAAACTATTTGACCCCGCAGGATGGCTAGCACCTATCCTCATCCATGCAAAAATATTATTACAACAGATATGGCTAGAGGGTACTGAATGGGACGAGTGTGTCAAACCTTTATCGTTTCAAAGGTGGCAACCATTTCTATCAGATTTACCTAGCATTGAACAAATTCAAATTCCCATATGGACGGAGTTTTCCCCCAATAGAATTATTCAAATACACGGGTTTTGTGACGCCTCAGAAAAGGCCTATTGTGCATCAGTGTACATACGATCCCAATCAAATACGACAGTTTCATCACATCTACTGTTTTCAAAGACAAAGGTGGCGCCACTCCAAACAGTAAGCCTTCCGCGATTGGAATTGTGTGGTGCCGTCTTATTATCTAAATGCATCAAGAATGTTATCAGCCAACTATCCCTCAAACCTGCAGCCATTTTCCTGTGGTCCGATTCTTCAATCGTCCTCTCGTGGCTGGAAAAAACCGCCATGTACTTGGAAGGTGTATGTAGCAAACCGCACATCAGAAATCATAAAAAATATGGAGTCATGTAGCCACTAACTATAACCCTGCAGATCTAGGAACCCGAGGTTGCAGGCCACAGGACCTAATACTAAGAACACTTTGGTGGCACGGACCAGAGTGGTTACTTAAACCCCCCGACCATTGGCCATTATCACTTCGCCAAAATGTCCCCCCTCACGAGGAACGTAAAGTGGAAGCTCTTCACATTTTAGACAACCAGCCTGACATATTAGATCGCTTCTCTTCATGGTCCAAAGCCTTACGTGTGATAGCGCACATGTTCAGATTTGTCCACCGATTCAAACCAATACAGTCCACTGCTCCTACCCGTTACCAGTCCGTCGTTATCACACAAAAGGAAATCCACTGGGTCAAAACACGCCTTATTAAACTTGCACAAGAAAGACATTACCCAAAAGAATTTTCCCAATTAACCCACAGGCAACCAATTTCCAAAAAGATCTCTCTTTTAACGTTAAACCCCCTACTAGACGAAAATGGACTTCTTCGTGTTGACGGCCACTTGGCCAACGCTGACCTACCATACAATGAGAGATACCCAGTCATAATTCCGGAATCGTCGAGATTATGCTATCTTTTTCTTAACTTCCTACATAACCTCCTCATGCACGCTGAACACCAACTGATGGTTCGAATAACAAGGCAAGAATATTACATTCCTAGATTGAAATCGAATGTAAGAAATTGTATACGTTGCTGCAAAACCTGCACCATTTTTAAACAAAACACCCGTTCCCAAATTATGGCAGCTCTACCACCTGAGCGTGCTACTTTCTCCCTACCATTCACCTAATCAGGTTTAGATTTTGCAGGCCCACTGGATATTAAATCTTCAACGCTCCGGAAGTCCCCACTACTTAAGGGATATGTTTGCGTTTTCATCTGCTTCTCCACCAAAGCTATTCACCTTGAGCCCTGTTCAGACTTGTCAACCAAAGCATTTCAGGCAGCATTCGCTCGTTTCGTTGATAGACGAGGACTCCCACAGCAAGTCTTCTCAGACAATGGAAAGAACTTTGTTGGCGCCAATCGCGCTTTTCAACAAGATTTCCGTAAATTTTTGAAACCTTTGAAGAATTAGCCACTCTGCTTGCTCGAATCGAAGCAGTCCTGAACTCCCGACCTCTCTCTCCCATGTCCGATAACCCCCAGGAATTACTAGCATTAACTCCGGGACATTTTTTGCGTGGAGGGCCACTCCTAGGTATACCAGAACCCCGATTTGACAATCTATCCCCTCAGAATAGATGGGAAAAACTCAAAGTCTTACATCAACAGTTCAGCCTGCGCTGGAAAGAAGAGTATCTCAAAGAGCTACATCGGAGATACAAATGGAAGCTACCTCAAACAAACCTTTCCATTGGCGACTTCGTCGTCATTAAAACGAGCTAACACCCCCCAACGAATGGAGATTAGGACGTGTAGAGAAGGTGTATCATGGATCGGATAATCGTGTGCGAGTGGCGGATGTCAAGACACAAAATGGAATTTTCACACGACCGATTGTTAAGCTCTGTCCACTCCCTATTGCATCTGATACCCCACAGGCCAACTCTACACCGAATATTTAATGATAACAATCACATATAGGTATTAGTATTAAGTTTGCAAAGAATTTCTTATTTATTCATACATTTACAGGTTGTGGCCACCAACAGAAGGCAACCGAGATCCAGCCATTCACAAATGTACGGTCTGCCTCAGATACCATCCTCTTCGGTTTTGTAAGGAGTTCCGGGCAATGACGGTCAACGAGCGTAAGGAGATAGTGTGGCAGTTCAAACACTGCCCTAAATTGTTTGGCTCGCTTGCACAACAACACAAGGCAATGCTCAAGTGCAGAAACTTGCAAGGTATGTAATGAACTGCACCATACCCTATTACACAAACGAGAGTTCGGAGAAAGAGAACCCGAAAGTAGAGGAACCCGCAAACAGGTGAAGCGACTCAAAGAACAGCACAAGCAACTCGATGTGGCCATTCGTGCACTCGAGAAACTGAGAGCATCCCTTGCACCAGTGCAACGGGGCGCCATGTTTAAGTGACTTACGTCACTTAAAGGAAACGCAACCCTGCGATCCCATAGCCCATCACGCATCCCTGCGTGTCGTTCCATAGCGAAGCATCCCTGTTTTATTTCGAACTTCCAACAGTGTTGGAAAGGCTATAAAAGCGCTGCGCGCTCCTGAATTCACTCTCCTTTGTTTCTACAACTTTCATCAATCAACACAGGTAAACTGCATCACCACGGAAAGCATTCCCATCTTCGCAGTGTTTGTGCCACCGATAGTTGTAGTGCGTTCAATTAAAATCATTGTTCAAAATTACAGAATTTCATTCTAAGTTTTTCATTTAAATAACTTTCAAAGATACTTAAGTTAAAAGTTAAATTAACCTAGAGTCGAAACTCTCACATCGAATTGAAATATCAAAAATAAGAAATTTCACGTGTTAATATTAATATAAGAAATCAATTTCATTAAATATTGAACTTGTGCCAATATCACACATCTCGCCTTCTTTTCTTTCATTCCTTGGAGCGACCCTTATAGTCCAAAGCAGGTGAAATCCCCTTTCCCTTTTGTCCTTATTGGTTATCACCAAACTTAACAAAATTCTTCATATTCCAAAGAAGTATACGATGGGCTTGTTTTTAATCAGATTTTTTGCTGAAATCAAAATAAATTATAGGAAATGGAGTGCCGAAAAACATTTCCGCGGAACTCATTAATGTACCTATTCGAATGCTGCACTAATTTCTCTATTCATTCGAATAAACAAATATATAGCGGAAATAATAAAAACTAAATTTAACTCTGAAGGGAAGTCAGTATTTAGTGCCAAAAAATTCTTATTCGGAACTAGACCTAAATTGCCAAATAAATACTAGTTCGTTGGTACCTAGATTTTATCCAGTTATCAAATCGACAGTTTGAATTTTCATATCTCATATTTAACATATATTTGAAAAACAAGCCACCAACAATAAAAAAAAATTCGACCAGCTTTCAAGAGCTTCGACTATGAATATGCCATTTTTCACACACTTTCTTACCAGTTCGGAACTATCGAAAACGGGGATAATATCGCACTGGAAGCAACATTTAATTTTCGTATATTGTATCATATTATAACGAATTTACTTGCAAATCCTCTTATTTGCCCTTCTGCTAAGTTCGAATCACTAAACTGTTGAATAAATAACTCCAATATTGAATAATGGAAAAATGGCCTTTATTAAAGTACTTCACAATAACACTTATACTTTGCTTAACAACCAAACTGATTGATAGCTCAAATGAAACTCTACTATTCAAAATAATACTGCTATAGCTCGCTAGATAGCGCTTAATCGAAACTGCTTGACAGCTCAAATCAAACTGAATTCCAACGCTTCTAAATCTGCGGCCTTTTATACTCTCTGATTTCCACGTTCGGATCTTCTAGAATCTACTAGAATTGTCCATGTGCTCTCAAACTTCTCAGCTATAACTAAAATTGCACGTTTTTATAGCTTCTCTCATACCCCATGCTTGTATGTGTGAGCGACACTTCCACAATTATAATTGCCTACATTTAGGAGCATCTCAAATAAGATGTCTGCATATGGTTGTGCCTTGCTTCTCAGCTGCGTGTACCTACATATGTGTAGACATAATGATTGATTCGTTTATGTAGATACAAGTGACTGTCTGCTTTATTGTTGTTGTGACTTTATTTACTTAGCATCAGACAAGGGATGTGAGTATCACTTAGTGTCACTCATAGTCGTCACAATATTGTAACGAATTTACTGCAAATCCTCTTATTTGCAACCTTCTGCTAAGTTCGAATCACTAAACTGTTGAATAAATAACATCAATATTTAATAATGCAAAATGGCCTTTATTAAAGTACTTCACAATAAATAACTCTACTGTTGCCCGAAATATAGCGTGCTTAATCGAAACTGATTGATAGCTTAAATGAAACTGAAACTTTCGCGCCTCTACTGTCGCCTTTTATACTGTCAGATTTCCTCGTTGCATACTTCTAGGCTTTTTCCATTCCAGAACTTACTAGTTATCAGCTACAAAATCACCAGCCACAACTATGTTTATTGCTTCTCATATGCGCGTGAGTAATACTTGCACAAATTATTGCCCTTTCTTGTGAGCACCTCAGATAAGATATATGCATGTGTTTGTGCGTTGCTTCTCCGCTGCGTGTACGTACATATGTGTAGACATAATTATTGATTCGTTTATGTAGATACAAGTGACTGCCTGCTTTATTGTTGTTGTGACTTTATTTACTTAGCATCAGACTAGGGATGTGAGTATCACTTAGTGTCACTCATAGTCGTCACACTGCCCTCCACCTAAGTCTGATCGTCCCGATCAGACAAATCTCCCGATCTAAACGCTGCTAGCATCTCCAATTGAACCACTCTTCTACATCGAGGTTTCCCAATGGTTTGTATGCGGTAGATGGTGTCACTGATCTTCTTCACAACTTTGTACGGGTCTTCACAACTGCACCGAAATTTGGATGGAATACCTTTCTGTCGGTGGTGGTTGTATAGCAGTACCAAATCTCCCTCTCGGAAACCTTCTGAATTATTTTCCTGTCGTACCTGTGTTTCATCTTACTACTCATTATCCCGGATCGTTCCCTCGCAATCTGCTGCTGAGCCAATGAACTATTTCGTAGAGCTTGCGCTTGACGGATTGGTTTCGCATACTCAGCATCGTTCCCACGTTTCACAACAGTAGTGCGCTCTGGCTTGAAACTACCCTCGCATTTTTTCTGGGAAATTCGTTGCTTCGGTGTTGTGCGTCCATTAGGTTTTGTCAGTTTTTGGCAGGTACTTTTAATTTCGCTTTATTTATTCCCATTCGATCCATCAACCTTTACATTTGACTTTCGTGGCCTTTGTCGCCTTTTCTCCACCAGTACTCGATTAGTGCTGAAACCTTTTTCCAAACTGAAGTTAAGTGGCACATCCTGGTTCTTATAGCGCATAATTTTTCTCCGCATATCGATCCTGATGTCATGGTCAACCAAGAAGTCCACTCCCAATATGACTTCATCAACGATCTCCGCCACAACGAATTTGTGTAAAACCATGACCTTCCCAATTAGGACTTCACATATCACTTCTCCCTGAACTTGTTTATACTCGCCTGTGACCGTACGCAACCTTGCTCCAGGTAATGACTTTACTCTCCTGTGGACCAAATCAGATCGAATCAAGGAATGAGATGCGCCCGTATCTACAGTCAGTACATGTTCTTTGCCATCCACATTCCCTCTGACGGTAAGACTGACCGATTTTCTACCAATTTGCAACACAGATATCACAGGACATTGAATAGCCGGGGCAAGTTTTCATTCTTTACATCCGACACGCTCTTGTTCATTTCCTCCAGCTTTGCGTTTACGGCCACCCCCATTGTTGGAACTATTAGGACCAAGATCGCAATGACGTGCAATGTGACCGGACTTCCCGCATTTGAAGCATTTGGTAACTTTTTCACTCCGCTTTTGCGATCCTTTCAGCGCCTCCAATATTGCGTCTACCCACTCTGGCCTTTCTAATTCCACACGGCGTGCTTTGAAAACTGGCTTACACAGAAGCGACGCTGTTTCCTGAATCAGAGCTTTTGACACCGTTTCTGCGAATGTTGGCTTTGGGTTTGCGTATGTAGCTCGCTTTGTTTCGACGTCCCGTATGCCATTTATAAAGCTCTGAATCTTTACCCTTTCAGTGTACTCCACGGGGCGTTCGCATTCGCTAAATGTGTTAGCCTTTCAATATCCGACGCAAACTCTTGCAATGTTTCACCAGGCCTCTGGAAGCGGTTTTGCAACTCCATTTGGTATATCTGTTTTCTATGCTCGCTTCCATAACGTCGTTCTACAGCAGCCATCAAAGCTTCATAATTGTTCCGCTCTCCTTCGGGAATCGTCTGTAGCATTTCCGCTGCTGGCCCCTTCAATGCCACGAACAGTGCAGCAACTTTATCTTCCGCATTCCAGTTGTTCACTGTTGCGGTCTTCTCAAACTGTATCTTAAATACCTTGAAAGGAACAGAGCCGTCAAAAGTTGGAGTTTTTACCTTCGTATTGCTTGCTGAAACAACTGGGCGAATTAGTTGCAATTCATGTATACGACCTCTCAAAGCATCCACCTCTGCCTCAAATTTTTCTTCAAACTGCGTTATTTTCTCGTCCATACGCGCTGCGAGTTTTGATGATATATGTGCCTCTTGCTCTTTCTGTTGTATTTCCATCTTTGATGTAATCTGTGTCGACATTTCTGAAATACGTGTCTCATGTGATTCCAGCTGGGATGCCATATATGTCTTCTGCTCTTCCAGTTGAGATGACATTTGCGACGAAATTTCGGATATACGTGTCTCCTGTGCTTCCATCTTGGATGTTATACGTGTGTCCTGCGATTCCAATTGTGATGCCATATAAGCTTTCTGTTCTTCTAGTTGAGATGACATATACATTTTCTGTTCTTCTAGTTGAGATGACATTGTCGATGTTTGAGCAGATATTGCAGCCAAAATCATGTTCAAGTCTGTGCTCGTAACTGTCTGGGATGTTTCGTTTTTCTCTTCAATTTTTGTTGTTGTCTCGTCCCCATCAGGATAAAAGACAAACTCGTCCACATCAATTCCCTCTGCTTCCATTGCCTCTCGTAGCCGTGCCTGAAGTTCGAGTTTAACGCCGCTTGTATTCAATCCACGGCTCTCCAACTCCTTCTTCAGTTGCTGGATCTTCAATTCACTTAACTTTGCCATGTCCTTGTTGTCCTCTGGAATTTATTCAACATTTCCTCTTCTGACACCAATTGTAACGAATTTACTAGCAAATCCTCTTATTTGCCCTTCTGCTAAGTTCGAATCACTATACTGTTGAATAAATAACTCCAATATTGAATAATGGAAAAATGGCCTTTATTAAAGTACTTCACAATAACACTTATACTTTGCTTAACAACCAAACTGATTGATAGCTCAAATGAAACTCTACTATTCAAAATAATACTGCTATAGCTCGCTAGATAGCGCTTAATCGAAACTGCTTGACAGCTCAAATCAAACTGAATTCCAACGCTTCTAAATCTGCGGCCTTTTATACTCTCTGATTTCCACGTTCGCATCTTCTAGAATCTACTAGAATTGTCCATGTGCTCTCAAACTTCTCAGCTATAACTAAAATTGCACGTTTTTATAGCTTCTCTCTACCCCATGCTTGTATGTGTGAGCGACACTTCCACAATTATAATTGCCTACATTTAGGAGCATCTCAAATAAGATGTCTGCATATGGTTTGCCTTGCTTCTCAGCTGCGTGTACCTACATATGTGTAGACATAATGATTGATTCGTTTATGTAGATACAAGTGACTGTCTGCTTTATTGTTGTTGTGACTTTATTTACTTAGCATCAGACTAGGGATGTGAGTATCACTTAGTGTCACTCATAGTCGTCACAATATTGTAACGAATTTACTGCAAATCCTCTTATTTGCAACCTTCTGCTAAGTTCGAATCACTAAACTGTTGAATAAATAACATCAATATTTAATAATGCAAAATGGCCTTTATTAAAGTACTTCACAATAAATAACTCTACTGTTGCCCGAAAGATAGCGTGCTTAATCGAAACTGATTGATAACTTAAATGAAACTGAAACTTTCGCGCCTCTACTGTCGCCTTTTATACTGTCTGATTTCCTCGTTGCATACTTCTAGGCTTTTTCCATTCCAGAACTTACTAGTTAGTTATCAGCTACAAAATCATCAGCCACAACTATGTTTATTGCTTCTCATATGCGCGTGAGTAATACTTGCACAAATTATTGCCCTCTCTTGTGAGCACCTCAGATAAGATATATGCATGTGTTTGTGCGTTGCTTCTCCGCTGCGTGTACGTACATATGTGTAGATATAATTATTGATTCGTTTATGTAGATACATAATGATTGATTTATGGATGTGCATGCAAGTCACTGCTTAGCATCGCTTAGAGATGACAGTACCCATTAGTGTTGCTAATATTCGTAACACTGCCCTTCACCTAAGTCTGATCGTCCCTATCAGACAAATCTCTCGATCTAACCGCTGCTAGCCTCTCCGAATGAACCACCCTTCTATTTCGTGGTTTCCCAATTGCTTGTATGCGGTAGATGATATCACTGATCCTCTTCACAACTCTCTACGGGCCTTCCCAACTGCACCGATATTTGGATGGAACACCTTTCCGCCGGTGAAGGTTGTATAGCAGTACCAAATCTCCCTCCAAGAAACCTTCCGAGTTAAAGTTCTTGTCATGCCAGTGTTTGATCTTACTACTCATTACCCTGGGCCGTTCCTTCACACTCTGTTCTTTGGCCAATGAAAAACTATTTCGCAGGGCTTGATCTTGACGGATTGACTTGGTATCATCAGTATCGTTCAACATCCGACGCAAACTCTTGCAATGTTTCATCAGGCCTCTGGAAGCGGTTCAGTAACTCCATTTGGTATATTAGTCTCCTATGCTCAGTTCCGTATCGTCTTTCTAGAGCACCCATCAATTCTTCATAACATTTCCGTTCACCCTCTGGAATGGTTTGTAAAATCTCAGCTGCAGGCCCTTTCAGTGCCATGAACAGTGCAGCAACTTTATCTTCAGCATTTCAGTTGTTCACTGCTGCCGTCTTCTCAAACTGTAGCTTAAAGACCTGGAAAGGAACAGAACCGTCAAAGGATGGTGTTTTTACCTTTGGATTACTCGTTCAAACTGCTGGGCGATTTAGTTGCAACTCCTGTAGACGATCTTTCAAAGCATCCATTTCGACCTCCATTTTATCTTGTCGTTCACTAAAAACCTCCAGCTAAGATGAGACTTTTGTTTCCTATGCCTCCAGCTTCGTTGAGATACGCTCTTCCTGTGCTTCGAGTTGTAATTTTATGCGTGCCTCTTGCTCTTTTAATTGTTCTGCAATTTGTGATGCCAAGTGTGTTTTCTGTTCATCCAATTGTGCTTCAGTCTTCGCTGTTATACGTGTCTCCTGCGATTCCAGTAGAGATGACATTTGTGACGATATTTCTGAAATGCGTTCCTCCTGTGCTTACAATTGTGATGCCATATATGTTTTCTGTTCTTCCAGTTGAGTTTCCATCTTGGATGTAATCTGTGTCCACATTTCTGAAATGCGTGCCTCCTGCGCTTCCATCTTGGGTGTTAAACGTGTCTCTTGCGATTCCAGTTGGGATGCTACTGTCGATGTTTGAGCAGTTATTGCAGCCAATATCATGTTCAAGTCTGTGCTCGTAACTGTCTGCGATGTTTCGTTTTTCTCTTCAATTTTTGTTGTTGTCTCGTCGACAAAAAGATGAAAGACATACTCTTCCACGTTAATTCCTTCTGCTTCCATTGCCTCTCGTAGTCGTGCCTGAAGTTCGAGTTTAATGCCGGTTGTATTCAATCCACGGCTCTCCAACTCCTTCTTCAGTTGCTGGATCTTCAATTCACTGAACTTTGCCATGTCCTTGTTGTCCTCTGGAATTTATTCAACAATTCCTCTTCTGACACCAATTGTAACGAATTTACTTGCAAATCCTCTTATTTGCAACCTTCTGCTAAGTTCGAATCACTAAACTGTTGAATAAATAACTCCAATATTTAATAATGCAAAATGGCCTTTATTAAAGTACTTCACAATAAATAAGTCTAATATTGCCCAACAGATGCGTGCTTAATCAAAACTGATTGATAGCTTAAATGAAACCGAAACTCTCGCGCCTCTACTGTCGCCTTTTATACTGTCTGATTTCCTCGTTGCATACTTCTAGGCTTTTCCCATTCCAGAACTTACTAGTTAGTTATCAGCTACAAAATCACCAGCCACAACTATGTTTATTGCTTCTCATATGCGCGTGAGTAATACTTGCACAAATTATTGCCCTCTCTTGTGAGCACCTCAGATAAGATATATGCATGTGTTTGTTGCTTCTCCCTGGGTATACGTACATATGTGTAGACATAATTATTGATTCGTTTATGTAGATACATAATGATTGATTTATGGATGTGCATGCAAGTCACTGCTTAGCATCGCTTAGAGATGACAGTACCCCTTAAAAAATAAAAACAAATGTAAGGCACGATAACCTCCGAAGAGATCTAAGGCCGAGCTTCTCTTCCAATTTGCGTCGTGCTCCTCTTGATTTTTCCCTACAAATTGGCCGGACGGGACCTACATGTTTTATGCCGACTCCGAACGGCATCTGCAAGGCAGATGAGTTTTCACTGAGAGCTTTTCATGGCAGAAATACAATCGGAGCGCTTGCCAGACACTGCCGAGGGGCGACCCCGCTTAGAAAAATTTTCTTCTAATTGAAAAATCTTATTTCTAAAATTTTGATGTTGCTTTTGCCCGTGAGTTGAACCCAGGGCATACGGTGTGATAGGCGGAGCACGCTACCATCACACCACGGTGGCCGCCAGTACCCCTTAGTGTTGCTAATATTCGTAACGATATATTGGTATATCGTTATAGGAGAAAGGATTTTTGGTGTTTTAATACTAAAAAAAATGGACCTAAAGCCGGTTAAACAAATACAGTAATAGTTTTATGTTGTATTTGTAATAATATGTGAAAGATGAACAGACGTTTAAATCTATAACAAATTAACGTCTCATTAATACTTAAAGCAAGATCTTGATTATGTCATCCCATTTAAGTTGTAAGTGTTGCTGCTCAAAATTTAGTGCACTACTCCCAACTCTAGTTTTGTAGCAGTGTACCATCGAATATTAGCAGCTTGGAAACAGATAAAACTAATTACGTGTACCTTTTGTAGTTTTCATTAAAAACATATTTATTTATACACGTGTCAAATTAATAACACAATTAAACTTTGCAAATACATGTGGGCGAGTCCCTGGTAATGAACGCGACATTCGCGAACATTTCAACCTGTATAAAAGAGAATATGATCAGCAGTTTGAGCGGATATTACAATATTTGAAGCAAAAATTGTGGGTACCTCTAAAATGGAAGTACATATATATGATCATATATAATGAGGCTCGGAAGCGACAACAAATAAAAGTAATTTTTTAATGCTTGTGAAAGTATGCAACACTTAATGAGGCTAAGGGTACATATTACCTTCCTTATGCCCGTAGATTTTCGAAATCTGAAATATCTTTTTAAAACGCTGGATATAACATCAAGTAGGGTTACGGACCCGACATTTTTTCTCAATGAATAACACTATATGACTTTGAAAATATATTATTTGCGAGACATGAAGGTTCAGGTCTAGTAGAGTAAACAAAATGTGCACACTTGGAATTTCGAGTATGCCTTCAAGGTCCGGGCTAAGGGGCCAAAACCCCTTTTTCGTAAGCGATGACGTATACTTTATTATAAATTTCCCTCTGTCTGTTTTTCGATAAATTTTTAGGTCATTCAATAAAGTACGTTCTTGTGCTTCAAATGTTGGTTTTATAGATGAAATAGAACAAAAGGACAAAGGAAATCAAAACTTTAAAGAGAGCATATATAATTTTGCGTTCAAAAACTCGCGAATACGAATTTACACTTTCGCCTTATTTTGTAAGATTTCTGTAACATTTCCAAGAATCAATTAACAGTTTATCCACTCCTGAAAGCGCAAAATGCTCTCTTTCTGCCAACATATAAATTTTGTGCGTTGGATCATCTAATGGAAGAGAGGTAGTGGACTTGGCAAATTTTAAACACCAATAAAAAACGTTAACCGAACTTTCTGGAAAAATTTTAGTAAACAGATCTATTTAACATCTGAAACCTTTTTTAATTTCATGTCCACGGTTGCTTACTAGGAAAATAATAAGGATAAGAGCAGGATTAATTTATAAAACCTCCGTTTTCCAAAATTTTATTAAAAGCAAAAAAGGACGTCATATTTTGTTAGTAAAACATCCAAATTCGCAAGACCGATGAAGCGTTTCTTTGAAAAGATGTTTCTCTGTCCAGGATGAGGGGAAATAATACACTATTTGATTTCCACACCATACACATATTTGACCTTTAATCCCAAGTGATAGAAATAAAGTCTAACCAATTTTGATTTTCGGCTCGTTATGGACTTTATTTGGGATTTGCCCATATATAAACATACAATTGCAAGAAAATTTCCGTTTAAAAAAGTATAGCAACATGTTTTGTCATTTTTCATTTCGTTAGAATATAAATAAATACATTTAATTTGTTATTTTGATAGAGCAAAATGTGTTTGTTCAGCTAATTAAAATAAACAAAAACAAAGTAAGGGTGTCTAAGTTTGGGTGTAGACGAATATGTTATACTCAGCGTGAGTTTGAATTGTACAATTAATTTCAGATACATTACTTTTTCGACTTTTGTCACCAGGGATTTATATTTTTTTGAGGCTCTAGAAATGTTTTATAATGCTTGATCGGAACAGGGGCGTGGCACCCCCCGAAAAAAATGTCTCCTAATTTCCTCTTACAATAAAACTTGGTGAGTGAAATATCATTGATACAAAACTATTTTTCGCTAAGATATAGCTTATTATTCTAGTCTACGACCCTTTTAAACAAATTTTATATGAAAGTGGGCGTGGTCTTTAACCGATCCCGTTCATTTTGATTAGAAATATTTTCTGCTATAAGGAAAATATATGTACATAATTTCATTACGATATGTTAATTTTTCTTCGAGTTATGTCTCCCAAAACATAGGAAATTGATTGGTAATAAAACGGGCGGTGCCACGCCCATTTTAAAAAATTAGATTTTTTTCGTTCTCTTGTGGATTGGTAAATGAAACACCATTGATATAGGAAAAGATTACGATGCGGAGAAAACAAAAAATAAAAGTGAGATAAAAAAGATAGTTGGTATAACTGAAAAAGTAGCAATGAACGGTTAATAGAGTGTTTAACGAAGCAGAACGATTATTGTGCAGGAAAAGAGTTTGTAGTTGGAAAATAAAATAAAAAATAAATGTAAGGCACGATAACCTCCGAAGAGATCTAAGACCGAGCTTCTCTTCCAATTTGCGTCGTGCTCCTCTTGATTTTCCCTACAAATTGGCCGGACGGGACCTACATGTTTTATGCCGACTCCGAACGGCATCTGCAAGGCAGATGAGTTTTCACTGAGAGCTTTTCATGGCAGAAATACACCCGGAGCGCTTGCCAAACACTGCCGAGGGGCGACCCCGCTTAGAAAAATTTTATTCTAATTGAAAAACCTTATTTCTAAAATTTTGATGTTGCTTTGCCCTGGAGTTGAACCCAGGGCATACGGTGTGATAGGCGGAGCACGCTACCATCACACCACGGTGGCCGCCAGTAGTTGGAAAGGTGTATGAAAATACGGATCGTAGGGAAGAAAGTTATATTGCATTAATAGAAACTGACGCAATAACAGTCGAGAATATATTGCAGCAAAAAATACCGTATATAGAGTGGGATACCTGTGTCGCTAACGAAAACGTAAGTGTTTTGAGATGCTTTAAGTGCGTGGGATATAAGCACAAAGCAAGCGATTGTACAAATAAAGTGGCTTGTAGCAAAGTTGCTGGATCCCACGACAGCAAGGAATGTACATCAAGTACGATTATATATGTTAACTGGTGAAAAAGAAAGTGATTGACGTAGATGTCAATCATCATGCTTTCAGTAAAGACTGTCCAGCGTACAAAAAACACGCGCAGTTAAAAAACAAGTAAGGAAGGTTAAGTTCGGGTGTAACCGAACATTACATACTCAGCTGAGAGCTTTGGAGACAAAATAAGGGAAAATCACCATTTAGCAAAATTAACCTAGGGTAACCCTGGAATGAGTTTGTATGACATGGGTTTCAAATGAAAGGTATTAAAGAGTATTTTAAAAGGGAGCGGGCCTTAGTTCTATAGGTGGACGCCTTTTCGAGATATCGTCATAAAGGTGAACCAGAGGTGACACTAGAATGTGTTTGTACGATATGGGTATCAAATGAAAGGTGTTAATGAATATTTTATAAAGGTGGACCAGGGGTGACTCTAGAATGTGTTTGTACGATATGGGTATCAAATGAAAGGTGTTAATGAGTATTTTAAAAGGGTGTGGGCCTTAGTTTTATAAATGGACGCCTTTTCGCTTCCCACGTATTCAAAATCTAGCCGAAGCTCATACTGTAACGCATCACTCAACCTAATAAGTGCATCGCCGTTCAGATGTTGCCTTCGCAATTTAAATACGATAACAGCGTCAGATACAACTGGTACAATCCTTGCGTTGGTGTAATTCGTCTCTCACTCCATTTGGGCAGTCAATAGACTCATATAAATAACTTAATTTAGATTATTTATTAACTACTATATATAGATATAAGCTAGGCTTAGTATAAGCTGTAAGAAGAAATAAATAAATATAAAGATCTTTTTGCAACGATATAGCTTATTTTATTCATCCATGACCCTTTTAAAGATCTTTTAAATAAAAGTGGGCGTGGTCCTTCAGTGATGTTGGTAATTTTCCCTTCAAGCATTCTCTATAGCAAAGGTAACCTCTCTGTCGAATTCGGTAAGACAGGTTTAAAGATTTTTGATTTATAATTAATTATATCTGAAAAATTGATTTTATCACAAGTGGGCGGTGCCACGCCCATTTTCAAATTTCAACATTCTATATGAATTATTTACTAAATAATCAGGTTTTATATGTTTTCCAAAATGTTATATATGTAAAAAGTAGGCGTGGTTACCATCCGAGTTCCCTCACTTTCAATAGTGATGGGAGATGAGCGCCAAGGAACCCATATACCAAATTTCAATATTTTATTCTCAATATTTACTCAAGTTATCGCCGTTCCGATCGACCGTTAATATACCAAAGTTAATACACTCTGTGTGCAAAGTACGCTGAGTATAACAAGATTAACCTTGTATAGCTTTAACTTAAATTTATATGTATTTTTGTTATTTCAAATTCGTGGAATCTTATTTTTATTTACACTGCTCATTTAGGTATAAATAGCGCCCGCAAAATTAGTCTTGGTGTACTGTATACTTATAAATTGGTAGAACAAGTTTTAAACTAAAAATAAGATAAATGAATCTACGAAATCACTTCGGGCTGCTGTTTTTCCTGCTTAGCTGCTTTTGGACACATACGAATGCCCAATTTCGCATTATAGGTGGCCATTGTATACCTATAGAGGACAGCCCGCATTCTGTAGCAATATTAAATGAAATCGAATATCTTTGCGTTGGTTCCATAGTCAAAATTAAATCGGTGCTTACAGCTGCGCATTGCGTAAAATATGAAATTCTGAGTAATCTCGTCGTTGTAGCTGGTGTAACTGATTTACGTGAAATGAACAGCAGAAGAGCGCAACGTCGCAATGTGGAGGGTATACATTATGGTTGTGGTTATGATCCAGACACAAAATTTATGGATATAGCTATTGTTAAAGTGGAAACACCCTTTGACGAGAATCCTGCAGTAAAAATAATACCACTTTGCCATGTTCCATTAGAACCGGGCTTACGGATGGAAATTAGTGGATGGGGTACATTAGATGGAAGCAGTAGAACTACTACTCTTCTCAGAACTAAGTCCGTACAAATAGCAGATATGCAACAAAGTAGAGATGCATATGCGAATAAAGAACTACCGCAATATTTTGCAGAAACAATCATGTATGCTGGACGTTGTGGAGAAGATATGAGTTATGGAGATTCTGGCGCAGCAGGCGTTCGGAATGGACGCCTTTATGCTGTAGCACAAGGTGGTTGTAGCAACCCCAATTTTGCAGGTTTATATACAGATGTAGCACATCCAAAAGTTCGGCACTTTATAATAACAAATATGTAACTGAAAGGTTTTATTTTATATTGACAGTTTATTGGAATATCACCCTAACTCGACTGAGCGCCGAATTTCGAAACATTTTAAGATAGGGCGTTTTCGAAACAGCAGTTGATATATAGTGATATTCCGCTCAGCAGTCGAAATTATTATATGTATGTATTTTTTCTTCTGTGATGTACAAATAAATTGTTATAACTGTGACTATATAAATATTTTTTATTGTATGCTGTGAAAATCTGACGCATGTAAATGAATTAAGTTGTGAGACCACACTTTGATCACAACTTTATAGCTCCCTCGTGTATGAATAGATCATGAGATGAAACCGAAATGCGGAGTAACTACTTTAAGGCACAGGAAAACTCCGTGTAAAGGGCGAATTAATGATGACTTATAACCATAAAGCCATAACCAGAAAAACAGCTGATCACATCTACCTTATGGAAATCAATGTAATCGAGTTAGCGTTATGGTATGTAACCATTAATCGATTACATTGATTTCCATAAGGTAGGTTTGATCAGCTGTTTTATCTGGTTATGGCTTTATGGTTATAAGTAACCATTAATTTGCTCTTAAAACAGCTGATCCAACGAATTCTATGGAAGTCATCGGTAATTGAAGCCATTAAATAACGCCTTAGTCAGTGGCAAGGGGGTGGGGGTGTCAGGGGGGCATCTTGCCCCGGGCGCTACTCACAGGAGGCGCCAATTGGTCCGCAAAGCAGAGCTTCCTGGATAGTTTGTCTTTTTATTATAAATGATTTCTGGAAAAATTTTCTATACTAAAAAAGACATGCATATATCCGGAACACTTGTGACAGGATGTGCAATAATCAAAAGCATATGTCTTTTTTTCTCACGTTCAACATTATGTTGAGAGGACTTGTAGAGGACACTAACACCACCAGTGGCTTCAGAGGTGAAGCTAAAATTCTGTTGCAAAATATAATAAATTTTAGTTTCAAAACACTAGTTCATTTCTGGTATGAAATCTTAACGAGGTTTGATCGTGTGCAGCTCAGATTACAGTATAAGGGGATGAATTTTAGAGAAGCGTTTCATGATCTTAAATCTGACTAAACTATCCGAAATTCGGGACACTATCTGTGAAGAAGCAATAGAAAAAGCGAAGTCTCTTTGTGAAAAATGGGATATTGATATAGTAAAACGTGTAAGAGGGCGCCGCAAAAAGCATGGAAAATCGGTTAGAGATGTTGGTCTTTCGGCAGAATGTGAAATTTCTATCGTTATGAAAAGTGTTCCCGATCGTCTTCAACAAGAAATACGTACAAGAATTACACGACTAAATGACTTTAATTTTAGATTTGGATTTCTCTTAGACGTTCGAAATTTGTTGAACAAGAATGATAACGACTTAGAAAGAAATTGTAAGAACTTGGGTGAATTTTATAATACAGATTTCGATGGAACAGAACTTTTATCGAAATATGTGACTGCAAAATATTACTTCGCAGTCGAAAAGAAATTGAAACTAAAATTTCGTTAAAATTGCTTACTGTTATAATCTCGTATGGAGAAGATATTTTTCCAAACTTGCGATTGGCACTTCAAATACTCTTGACTGTCTCAGAATCAATTGCTAGCTGCGAACCATTGTTTACTATATAGTTTGGCAGCTTAAATTGAGGATATGTTACGAATAGAGTGGAAGGCAGTCGAATGGAATGGAATGAAGAATAGCAGGAAGAGCAGAGTTGCGTTGCATCAATATACCTTCAATCTAAGTATCAATATTACAAATAAATGTGGAAAAAATAACTAGAGGGCCGTTTAAGCTTGACGTATCCATATCCATATATAAAACAGCAGATCCAACCAATCTTATGAAAATTAATGTAATTGGTCAATGGTGCCATTCCATAACGCCCCAGCGAAAATCATACCATGGCCAACCAATTGGTTTTTGGTTTTTCGCCATATCCATAACCTAAATATTTCAGTTGGAGAATTTATTAACTTTTTGCAGAATTTATTTATTGTTTTGGATACGTTTTGACGAAGAGGCTTATTTTTTTGGTATATGTTTGTAATTTTTTGCGTTTTCTTAATTTTTATGAAAATTTCACGATTTTTAGGTTAAGGCACCAATAACTGATGCCAATTGATATGGATAAGAAAAAATATGGTTATGACAATGTCAACTTTGCCAGACCCTTAAATACTTGAATATAAGCAAACATTTTCTCTATATTACTGCAAATAAGGTGTCCTAAGTGCTATATAGTCCAAATTTAGCTCAATTAATCTGTTTAAAAATTGTACTTAAATTTTTTAAAGATATTCGTAATATGGTCATTTGTGTTGTTTGTGTGTGTGATAATTTTGAGCGCCAGCTGTTAGTTGCGCTACTTGTTAAGATTTACAATGCTGTGCACGTTCATTCAGCAAATTAAAACTGATTTTGACTTATTTACGATCAACGATGGGGCAAGTTCGCCTGAGTGACCTAACATTAATTTTGATGATATCATTGATATGTGTATTTGCTTCCTCAAAGGCAAGCAAAATTTGCTCATAGATATTAGTTTTACTAATGTATTATAATCATATTATTATTAAATATGCAATTGAGTATACTTACAGACGATATCTTCAGCCCATGATAAAAATATAGGGAGGAAAAACCATTATCTCTTCTCGGCGGTCATAATGATTTTTTGATTTTTAAAAACAAATTTAAATCTCTCAAAAACTTTAAGGAAATGTCAAACCAAAGGATGCAAACAAAAATTTTGGCATATTCGACTTCTATTTTTCGCCCGATAAAATATAAAAATAAAATAGATCGAAAATTTGTTATGAATTTTTTTAATTCGGTTTTGTTTATAGTTCGTTTTATTTTTTTTTAAGTTGTACGATATAATCATGCATTGCCATAATTTGCTCATACCAGCATCCAGCTTACTTCCATCATCAGATATGTTGCAGGTCTTCGCAGCTGTACGATTCACCTAGTCCAACTTGGGGATATTAATTTGTGGAGGCTGAATTTTTCCGACACCTTTTTCCACCACTTTGGCGTTGAGTGGGACATCCCGATTTTGTTTTGATGACATGCAGAGAGCAGCGCTGCGCACATATATATTTTCCTGTTTATCGTCGACAGAATTAGGCGGCGTAGTCTTTTTTCCGTCCGTCTGTGTTTGGTTCCTATTTTTGTTGTCAAAAAACCCACGCCGTGGTTAATAGGATAGAAAACTGAAGAAACTTTTAAAAGAATCCTCTAACGGAGGTCCAAGGAATCGAGCTGTTTCAATATGGTTTACCAAAAAGAAGTTGCTATTACAGATTTTTTTTTCCACATTACAGACGAATATATGATTTGTGCTATACATCAGGCTGGGGCCATACATAGCTATTCAAGGTGGGGCAGAGTAGTGTGTATATCCTTCGGAAGTGCGCATTCTTCTTCGGCGATGTCTACAAAGGCGGGAGCCTGACTTTGAAGGAAATCACAGACTCTGCGTTCGTGTTGCTTTGGATCATACTACACCAGATCTCATCATAGGGCTTATGCAGTTTTCTGTTTAGCTGCCTTGGAGGCGCAACTTTCTCCGTTGAAGCGATTTGAGGATTTTGACGCATCTTTGTGCATTGTAGGCAATTTCAGATGCATTTCTATTGAAGCGGAGACTGTGTTCGAAATGGCTGTCCAGTTGTTGTGTTATGTGCAAGGTCCACGTCGTGAACAACATGGCCGTATGTACATTAAATAAGTGCCAAGTCCTGTGATGTGAAAAATTTTAAGAGACAAGGGATATAAATGTTTATATTGCAGCATAGTTTTCTTTTGTTGATTCCAATCTGCATTCGTAGAGCCATGAAGCTGCCGTACAAAACTAAGTTCCTCTTAAAAGCCTTTCAACCCGCCGTGGAATGAAGCTCCCTCCGTTGTAAAAAATATTTTTCCCCGGGCGCAAGAAAACCTCACTTCGCCATTTCTATGCGGTAGGCATACCTTACCTTGGGAGTATTCTACGATAGTTAACCCACCGAGGCATAAAGCTTTCCCCCT
The DNA here is from genome assembly GCA_029619165.1 of Eurosta solidaginis. Taxonomy (NCBI): domain Eukaryota; kingdom Metazoa; phylum Arthropoda; class Insecta; order Diptera; family Tephritidae; genus Eurosta; species Eurosta solidaginis. The sequence goes on along the minus strand of JARSSU010031953.1, from coordinate 5,239 downwards.
TGCTGTCCATCCACAATGTAGCCAATGTTTTCCAAAATATAGGACGAGATCGAAAGAGTCGGGATTGCGTATGGCCGTAACTATGGCTTTCCCCAGAAATAATAATATTTTAACGATTTTGAACAGGCAGCCGACATGGGGTGATGCGCTACTCAGCAGCCGCAATGAACTGACAAAAACAAAAAGAAAAGAAAGTGCTTATTGTCTTAGAACTTTATATTCCTTCCTTGACCTTGACAGAAGAGTTAAGGTTTTGTGCGGTCCTACTACACAGGGAGTATTCACCTTTTTATTCTGAAATTTCGGAAAGCTCTTTTCCGTTAAGTATTCATGGAAGCGTTCCGGATAAACCGTTAGTTTAAAATATTCATCTGTCGGGTACCGCTAATCTTTATCTATTCTATATATATATATATATATATAAGTTAACACGCTGCGGCACCCAACACATTCCATTCCCACACTCTACCTGTACGCGTGCCGCTGTATCAGCATAATTGCAGTCATACCATTTTGCAACCCAACACCCTAATTCAAGGCCAATGATATTTCACCATATACACCTGTGGGAAACCAAGTTCATGATTAGTACCACGTACTAATGTTTACGCAATAAGAACCATAGCAACAGGGCCAGACAGTAGCGTCAGCAAATTATGTTTCACACGATTGTGAAATACTTGCACATCAACAAGAATCATACCAACAGGGCCAGACAGCAGCGTCAGCAAATTATGTTTCACACGATCAACAAGAATCATACAACAGGGCCAGACAGTAGCGTCAGCAAATAATGTTTCACACGATTGTGAAATACTTGCACATGCCCTCAGTGCATGTCAACCGTGAGAAGCTAGGGCCTAAGCCAGCGTACCAAATACTGCGCACCCCAAGGCAGCAGAGCAACAATTCTATATAAGGAAGCAGCGCGCATCAAAGTGGCAGTTGCATCGTGGACTACTAACCCGCTTGTTCTATTTCAATAAATTACTGTAAATCTAACTTTTCTGTGTTTCATTTCAGGGCAAGTTGGCCCTTTAATTTTTTTATTGTTCAAGGACCCTCAGTCCTTTACTGGCGCCCGAGCAGGGACCAGTAGTGAAGTGAATTGGAGTGAAGTGAAAAAATTAGCTAAATTAAAGCTATATTTAAAAAAAAGAATTAAAAGCCAATAAGTGAAAGAAAAAATTAGCTAAATTAAAGCTATATTTAAAAAAAGGAATTAAAAGCCAATAAGTGAAAGAAAAATATTAGCTAAATAAAGGCTATAAATTAGAGTGAACAATTAAATGCTAATCCTGGTTACGTGAGTAATACTTCTTGTTGTTTCCATATTTCTTCTCTTTCGTCTTCCAGGATGGATTCACTCCAGGTTACAGTTACAAATTTGACAGGTGCCGTGAATGCACTTATGGACCAAATAAATGGTTTGGAGAGGCGTGTATCGTGCTTGGACACACTCCAAAGCAGAATCGCTTCGATAGAAGCTGCTACCCCGGTGCGAGAAACGGTAGAAGCTCCTGTTCAACCCCGAGCTCCAGCAACTGAGGCGGAATTAAAGGATATCTCGAGGCTTCCGGACTCCGTAAAAGAGTTACAAATTTTTAATGGTAATCCAACGATGTTTGTGTCGTGGGTGCACGCTGTCGAAAGCATCCTTAAGGACTTCGAGCCAGTGAAGAATAAGCCCATCTATCGGGCAATTTTACAACACGTTCGCCAAAAGATACGAGGGCCCGCCGATACTGCCCTCGTTTCCTATAGTATTTTTGACACTGACTGGGCCGCCATGAAAGAATGTCTATCACTCCATTATGCGGACAAACGTGACATCTGCACCTTGGAGTACCAACTCCACCAACTCTCTCAAAAGGATTCACGGCTTGATGACTTCTTCGGAGCCGTGAATCACCAATTTGCTCTAATAATTAATAAACTTAAAACTGAGAAATATTCTCCGGAGACAGTGCGGGTACTTATAGACACGTACAGGAACCGCGCGCTGGATGTGTTCATCCGCGGATTGAATGGCGATCTCTCAAAGATGCTCCTGGTTCAGCGTCCAAAGACTCTACCCGAGGCATATTCAAGGTGCCTCGAATTACAAAATACAAACTTAAGAAATTACACGGTGCATACTACGCGATTCAATAATCGCATCATCGCACCAATGAACACCATGCCAGAACGCATGCATGGCCTAGAGCGCAACAAGGCACCTCCGCTACCACCTAGGACGACGTACCGTCCCCGGAGCGTCGATATCCCTTTGAAAAACGAGGTGGATACACTCGTACCAAAACGAGATCCTCCAACAACCTCTCAGCCACCCATCGAGAAAATGGACGTAGACGAATCTACCCAGTCCCGTAAGGTAAATTATATGAACAGACCGAATCCTTTTAAAAGGAAAATTGTGTAACCTTATTGATAAATTTAGCGATCTTTTCTTACCCCTTAACGGGACGGAATTAGTAGACCCTTGCGTACGAGCTGAAATTAAGACAACAACCCCCGAACCCTATTCCGGATATAAACGCCACCTTGTGTAGTCTTGGCAACTCTCGCTACTTTACAACTATTGATTTGACTTCTGGGTTCCATCAAATCCCCATGAAGGAATCCGACATACCAAAAACTGCTTTCACAACGATGAACGGAAAGTATGAGTTTTTGAGATTACCTTTCGGCCTTAAAAACGCACCGGCCATTTTTCAACGCATGATTGACGACGTATTGAAACAATATATCGGGAAAATCTGCTATGTTTACATAGACGATATTATTGTGTTTGATAAAGATGTTGATGATCATTTGAAGAATGTCGAAATGGTATTTTCCCAATTGCTACGATCCAATCTTAAAGTGAATTTAGAAAAACACATTTCCTGCAGACTAAGGTTGAATTTTTAGGGTACATCATCACTTCCGAAGGAGTTAGTCCCGATCCAAAAAAGGTGGAGGCCATGAACTCAATTTTGCCACCATGCAATTTGAAGGATCTAAAAAGTTGTTTGGGAATGACCTCCTACTATCGGAAGTTCATTCGGGACTATTCCAAAATAGCTAAGCCATTAACAAACCTAACGCGTGGGCAAAATGCACAAATAAAGGCCAGTGCATCGAAGAGGGTAGCAATACAACTTGACAGCGCTGTTTTGCAAGCTTTTACTGACCTGAAGCGTGTGCTGACCTCCGCCGATGTTCTGTCATTCCCTGATTTCGGCAAGCCTTTTAACCTAACAACTGACGCATCGAACTACGCAATTGGGGCAGTTCTATCACAGGGGGATATAGGTACGGATAAACCAATTGCATATATTTCTCGTTCCCTAAACCAGACTGAAGAAAACTACGCCACCAACGAAAAGGAGATGTTGGCTATTGTATGGGCATTAGGCAATATGCGATCGTATTTGTACGGTGCCAAAAAGATAAGGATATATACCGATCATCAACCGTTAACCTTCTCCTTAAGCTGCCGTAATTATAATGCGAAATTAAAAAGGTGGAAGGCACGAATCGAGTAGTATAATTGCGAAATAATTTATAAGCCAGGGAAGGCTAAAGTGGTTGCCGATGCTCTTTCACGTCTGAAGAGCGAAGTAAACGCTTTAACGGATTCTGTGGTGGCTCAACCGTCAGGAAGCGAAATTGGAAACAATGATGAAGATGCTGCATCGGAAGCAACGATGCACTCCGCTGAACAAGATAATTCCGATCTGGTACCGCATTTAGAGGTACCCATAAACGTCTTTAGGAATCAGTTAATATTTAGGGTAGGTCAAGAATCTCGATGCCATGAGGAACCGCATCACGGTTACCGCAGATATTTTATTTCTTTACCAAACATCGATAGATCGAACCTCATTCCAATTCTTAAGGAATGCCTTAATCCTAATGTCATAAATGGCATAAAAATCCCTGAGAAATTCATCCAACTGTTGCAAAACGTGTATACGGATAATTTCCACAGGTACAAAATCAGGATAACTCAGCGCCTAGTGGAAGATGTAACTATCCCTGACAGAATTTTCAATATAATCCAGGAAGAGCATCGCAGAGCACACAGGAACCCGAAAGAAAATCGGGAACAGGTTTTAGAAAAATACTACTTCCCAGGTATGTCAAAACAAATTAGGGATTACGTTAAGCAGTGCGAAGTCTGTAAGCTAATAAATATGACAGGCACCCGGCTAAGCCTCATCTCCAACCGACACCGATTCCCAGCCACCCATGTGAGATCATCCACATGGATATTTTTGAAATCGAAAAACAAAAGTTCCTTAGTTGTATATACAAATTTTCGAAATTTGCCAAACTGTTTCCTATCAAGAATAAGTCGTCCATTTATATCCGAAAGAAACATACCGATGTTTTACATTATTTTTCCGTGCCAAAAACCTTGGTCACGGACAACGAGAGGGGATTCCTAACACCACTCGTTCTCAATTACATTAGGTCTCTCGGGATTGAAATCTACCAGACGCCTACACAACGGAGCGAGACCAATGGCCAGGTGGAAAGGCTACATTCAACCCTGATAGAAATTTATCGATGTTTGTGTAAGGATCTTCCCAGAATGACTCCCAAGGAAAGGGTGGCGATTGTCGTAGATAGATACAACAATACTATCCACTCTATAACAAAAAGAAAACCGGTGGATGTATTCTTTAACAGAACGGCTAGAATAAACTATCAAGGCCTAAGAGACTTTAGGTACCAAACGCACGCAAATATCAAGGCTCTCTTATTCCACGAACAAGAGAGTAGAAATGCAAGGAAAAATATAACCCGCTCGCCCCCTCGGAACTTTAATAGTGGTGATGAATTATTCATCGCCAACAAACAAATAAAAGGGAAACAAAAGGCACTCTATAAAAAAGAAGCCGTTGCCGAAAACAGAAATGTTACCATTACCACGTAAAGTGGAAAAAAATTCCACAAAGTGGATGTAAAGAACGTATAAGATAACATTGGTCAAGAGGTTAATGAGAAGCTTAAGATCATTAGAATCCGGAGGTCCGGATGCGAGCGTTAATGCGCCTGTAGCCGTTGAAGTTATAGTGGTTCAATTCCCTTTTTCTCACTGGTGTGGGATAACTGATTCGGAGGGGTTCAATTCCCCCAAAATGATCTTCTGCTTACTTGCGTGAAGTCATCCGCGCCATGAGTAGGTCGTTTGCAATTATAAACGCTTACGAATAAAAGGGATCAACGCGGACCTTCCATAGTCAAG